>JAHIAM010007138.1:0-45538 GCA_021605205.1 Aegilops longissima
TTCACAAACAACTGTTTGCCAAAAAGTATAATGCTTGGTCAACCTAAACAAAATTTAAAACTGAAAGTGTTTGAGCATGAAAGCGATTTAGCTGGTTAATGTGCTCGTGTTGATGACTGATAATCCCCAAGTGCAAGGAATCATCTTAGCAATTTCCAAAGGTGGAAGTGATAAGTATGGAGTGTCGAACCCACAAGGAGCTAAAGGTAAGATCAATATTATCTCAAGACCCATCTCACATCGACATTTACTTTCATTGATAACCTAACGCTTGCTTCCAACTAGCAACGAGAAATAAAACTACATTGTGGGTATGAAGAGGATAACTTTGTATGGTATCGAGAGCTAAAACATAGAAGTAGGTGCTGTTATCATAAAGTTAGAATATATTACTAAATATTATAAATACCGAGTGTGAAATAATGATGGATCAGCAGCGGAATTGTCCTAGGCAATCATTAACAAGACCGTAGTCGCCATTGCAATTTCATATGAGGGAGAGGCATAAGCTAACATACTTTCTCTACTTGGATCATATGCACTTATGATTGAACACTAGCAAGCATCCGCAACTACTAACATCATTAAGGTAAACCCAACCATAGCATTAAAGCATCAAGTCCTCTTTATTCCCATACGCAACAACCCCCTTACTCGGGTTTGTGTTTCAGCCACTCGCCAACCCACTATAAGTGAATCATGAACGATTGCAACACCCCACAACGGAATCCATCACGCTATGCCGACACGGAGGGCACCATAGACAGCACCAAAATAAAACATACAACTCGCACTAATCTAGATCATCAATTGTAAGTGCATCTAGTGCCCTTAGTGATTTTGGTGAATTGAAGACTTATAGGTTAAGAGACTAATGCGCTTATGAGTGTACACAGGTCTATAAGTCTATGAAGAGTTTGATATTTATAGAGAAAGTCGAATTTCTAAATATGAAGTTCTTCGATCAAGACTTTGGAGTTCTCAAGACTTTCAAGACTTTGAAAGTGAAGAAATTGGTGTGACCTTGAAGACTTGGTATTCATTTGAGGAACATGAAGCGTGAAGACTTTCGTCAGAGTTTCATTTTTCTTCTTGAGTCATAGGAAACACCGCATCGTTAAAGGGGGTCGAGGAAATACTAAGGAAAAATTTCCATGTGATGCTCAACTCAAAATCCTACACCTACCAACCTTTGAGTGAAGCCATTGAAATCTCATACAACCCAAATAATTTCTTCAAAGGATGAAAGGACACAGCTCTTTCCGTCACGAGGAATTTGTTCCGAGGAGGAGTTAGGAATTGCCAGCGGATTGCCTAGACAATGAGGAACATGATAGCCCCGAGGAATTTGATACTCAAATTTCAACAGCTTGTAAAGCTATGCGCCACCTGTCCCAAAATATCTACCCACCTAACGGTCATATCATTGAAGGGCATTTATGTCTTATCATGTCGGCTGCTCCCTTAGGCTATAAATAGCCGCCTCACAACCACTAGCTGGTTGGCTGCTCCAAGAGAAACTAACACTTGTCATTTGAGAGCATCCCATCCTCCGAGGACTTTGAGCGAAAATCATCAAGTGAGGAAAACCCAAACCAAAACACCTATAAACCCAAAGTGATTGAGCATCATCAAGAGATTGATCCCTGTGGATCCGACGCTTGTTACCTTTGAAGACTGTGCTTCTTCCAGACGGTTAGGTGTCATGGTCTAGAGCATCCAAGAGGAATTGTGGATCGCCGAAGACCGAAGTTTGTGAAGGTTCAAAAGTCACCAAGACTTACTACGAGTGATTGGACGAGGTCTGTGTGACCTTAGTTCAAGGAGAATACGGTTAGGACTGTGTGTCCAGGATCGTGTCCTCGTGGATTAAATACCTAGCCGCTTCCATCCAGATGTACAACCGAGACAGCAGTTGAACTGGTCTACCAAATCATTGTCTTCACCAAGCCAATCGGTTCTATTTCCTCAACTCTCTCATTTTCATTATCGTGTTGTGTGCTTGTCATATCTGTGTTTGAAGACTTTGATCAAGACTTCTCAATTTCTCGCTCAATTTCTTCACTGCTTTGTCTTCATCCCGTGTTATCCCGTGATTACGCTTTCAGACTGTGCTTGTCTTCATTTCATCATGATGACTATGCTTGTCTTCTCGTTATGTTTACTTTTGAGTACTTATTCCACTGTAAGTAGTTCTTAACTAAGGAATTTCCACACTAGCAAATTCTCATGAAGAATTCATAAAATCGCCTATTCACCCCCTCTAGTCGATATAACGACTTTCAATTGGTATCGAGCAAGGTACTCCCTTGTTCGTGTGATTTTGGTTTAACCGTCTGAGTTTTAGTTATGTCGACCGCAGTACGATCAAGGTCTCTTCGGTGTCCTACCTTCGATGGGACGGACTACCTCATCGAAGAATAAGATGCTAATGCATCTTAAGGCAATTGAGAACGATCTCTTGTATGTTGTGGAAAATGGTGTTCCTCACCACACCTTCTCCGAATGCTACTGATGTGAAGAAATTCAAGCAACTCGATTCTCAAGCCAAGAATATCATTTGTGGCCACCGAGCAAAGGACAGATGGAAGAGTGAGTGCTTTGAAACTGCTGTTTATCCGGGATAGGCTGTCCAAAGTCAATGAAGGAGTCTCAACAAAGATGACTCTCGAGTTGATGTTCTTCGCAATCTCTTCAACCGCTTCAAAAGACTCGACAATGAAAATGTTCAGCAAACCTTCGATCACATCACTGACATCTCAAATGAGCTTCAAGCACTTGGTGCCACTGACATCACTAACCATGAGGTGGTGAAGAAATTGCTGAGATCGCTTGATTACTCATTTGATACTCTCGCATTGATGATACAAGAACATGCTGATTACAAACCACTTGATCCTACCGATATCCTCGAGAGGCTAAACACTCATGAGTTCCAGCTTGTCTGAAAAGAGAGATCTCTATGGTTCGAGCTATGGCAGATCACGCAATCAAGGCCAAGGCAGATCTCGAGTCCAAGAAGAAGACTCGTAGCAGCCTTGGTGACCTCAAGAACTGAAGTCATGAGCTAGCACCGCCGTGAAGAAATTCCAAGTTCTCAAGACGTGGTCGCTGGAAGACCTCACGGAGCAATGATTCCTCATCCAAAGGACTACAAGAAGAGGCTTTGTCACAAGTGCAAGAAACCTGAACACTACATTCAAGATTGTCCTCGGGAAAAGGAATCAAAGAAGAAGAAATACAAGGGTTACAGCCTCGATGATGCTAAGAAAAGAAGAAATCCTCAAAATCTTCATCATCAAAATCCTCAAAGTCTTCATCTCACAAGAAGAGCAGCTCCAAGAAGGCTCTGCATACATTGGCAAGGAAATGGAGTCCGAGGCTGAATCTAAAGAAAATGAGGAAGAGGAGGCTTCGAGGAGTCCGAGCCTCGTGTGGTGAGCCTAGCCTCGCCATCGTGATTCGCCAGAAGTCTATCTTTAACATCAAGAAAATGACCTCACCAACAAGGTCGACGACGGCAATGATGACTACGCCCCACCTATTGCTTCATGGCAAAGGGTGCCAAGGTACTCAAATATGCCTCCTCCGAATCAAGTGAGAATGAATCGATGCAAATCTTAAGCCCTGCTACTCTAAACTTGCTAAGATTGTCAGAAACAACAAAGGGCTTTTGAAAAGGTTCAAAACATGCTAGACAAAAGTGATGATATGTTGGTGAAGAAATGGATCGCACTAAAACCTTGACCGAAAATCTTCAGAGACTTCGCACCAGGTTTGATAACCTTCAAGGTCATCATAACACTCTTTATCTCGATCATGAGAAGCTTTCTTATGAATTTCTTCAAAGAAAGCAAGATCTTGAGGAGCTAAGAGTGAGTTATGAAGATCTTAAGAAGGAGCGCGATTCATTACTTGCTCAACAAATCAGCGCTTACTCAGAAGAATTTGTTCCTCCATGTTTGAAATGCATTGAACATGAATATGCTAATTCTTCACTTGAATGTTCAAATGCTTCTAATGTTACAAATTCTTCACCTGCCTCTGCTATCACTAATTCCTCATCTAAGGACATGCTAGTATCACCGACGATGCAGGTTGAAGGAATTGTACATGACAGCATGTACAAAAGCCTCAAAGGGCATCGACTTTGTGATGTGCTTAAAAGCAGATCCTCAACAGAACCCTAGGAAAGAGGGTATTGCCTTTGAGAGGAAACTCAATGCTGATGGTACATATTGAAGCCCTGAGCAGACCCCAAAACCTCATGGGTTGTTGCAAAGGGACCTCCAGCTTGATCCATCTAATCTATCCGGCTTTACATGTGAATCTTCTCATTCTTCCGATGAGTCATTTGACTCCAACTATAAACTGTTCAAAAATTAGAATGGTGAAGTATTTGCTAGATATGTTGGCACTAATCGCAGAACGGTTCCCTATGAAGAAAATCTGGTTCCCAAAAGGTGCCTTGAAAGTCTTCAGTGAATGTCCTCATGACACCACCTATGAAGAATAGGAACCCCAGATCAAATTCTTCATATGGATCCAAGTCCTCATACGGACCAAATTCTTCACGTGGATCAAATTCTCAAAAGGATCAAAGTCCTCATATGAACATCATCGTGCTAACAACTCTGCTTTCAGGAAGAGCCAAGGGCTATGAATACGAGCATTATTCTTCTAACCATTATGTTCATAAGTCCTCAAGAATTTTCTCGCTTATTCATATGCTTATCCTAACTCCTCATATGGGAAACAAAATGGATTGTCTTCTATGCCACCTTTCTCGTATGGAACTCGCAGAGTGATGAACTCTTTGCCACCCTTTCAGATGTGGGTGGTGAAGAAAAATAACTAATCTCTTATGCAGGGTCAGGTCTCCAGACGTGCTCAAATGTTTGAAGAATTTGCTGGAGACCTGAAAGTTGCCTGATAGGACACAGGCTAATCATGAAGAAATGAACTTTCATTTATCACGTCCTCATACTATTTTATATGTCCATTGTTTGATGAAATTGATCTGATGAATTGATGTCATATTCTTCACTGATGAAGTATATGAAGTTCGTAAGCTGCACTAATTCATCTGCAGGATGATCAACCCAAAGCCACCGATTGGGTCCTCGATAGTGGATGTACAAATCACATGACTAGTGACAAGAATCTATTGATGGATGCTCCTTATCTCCATCGTGATCCAAGCATATCATCTTCACGACAAAGGCAAAAGTCGTATTGGGTCTAGGTAAGGTTATGATCACAAAGGATCGACTACATGGAGAAAGTCATGCTTGTCGAGTCCTTAGGATACAACCTCATGTCCGCCTCAATGCTTTGTGATCTTGATATGGTTGTTGTCTTTGGCAAGTATCGCTGTGTTGTGGTTATGGAAGTCGACAATTCCAAAGTCTTCAAGGCTTTAGGAGAGGAGACTTGTATATTGTTGATTTCTACAGACCGCAACCAACCGTGGTGCTTACTTGCAAAAGCTTTAGAAGGCTGGCTATGGATCGACGACTTGGTCATGCAGGCATGAGGAATTTGCAGCTTATGAAGAAGAAGCATGTCATTGGCATTGAGAATGTCAAATTCTCAAGGATCACCTATGCGGAGCCCGTAGCTGGGAAGATGACAAAGGCTAAGCATCCAAAGAAAGACTATCATGACCACTACTCACCATTTGAATTGCTTCACATGGATCTCTTCGTCCTAACCATTATTCTGCTATTTCAAATGAAGCATCTCAATATGGCTTTGTTATTGTTGATGATTACTCTCATACACATGGGTACACCTTGTTACTTACAAACATGAAGTGCAGGAAGTCTTCAAATGTTTTTCCTCGAGGGCTTCAACCAACTTTGGTGTGAAGATCAAGCACATCAGAAGTGACAATGGAACTGAGTTCAAGAATTCGGGTCCCGATGACTATCTTGATGAACTTGGTATTATTCATGAGTTATCCTGTCCTTATACACCTCAACAGTAATGGCGCCATGGAGCGCAAGAACAGGACTCTTGCTGAGATGGCTCGACTATGCTTGATGAATACAAACGCTCTCGCTTCTGGATTGATGCAATTGATACCGCGTGCCACATCATCAACAGAGTATATCTTCACAAATTCTTCAAGAAGACTGCCTATGAACTCCTCAACGACAAGAAACCCAATGTGAGTTATTTCAAAGTCTTCGTGCTAAATGCTGGATTAGAGATCCTCATCACAACTCTAAATTTGCACCAAAAGCACATGAAGGTTTCATGCTTGGTTACGGAAAGGACTCAGACACCTATAGAGTCTTCAACAACGCTCTTCACAAGGTTGTTGAAACTGTAGATGTGCAGTTCGATGAAACTAATGGCTCGCAAAGAGAGCACCTACCTTCCGTGATAGATGAACCAACACCGAGGAAACTATCAAGTTCAAGGCTACCGAGGATGTCATTCCTACCAAGAATCCATCAAGAATTCATTCTAGAGCATGAAGAACGCCGAGCTAATGCACCAAGAAAATGCTAAAGAAAATGGTGTCAAGAAAATGCTGATCAAATTCCTCGACGACAACCAGCTCATCCTCGCATTGCTAAAAAGAAGTGCAATTTGACAAGATTATCGATGAAATCAAAGCACCAGTCCTCTCATACGCCAAAAGCTTCACATTTATCCGACTTTTGTGGGAACTATGCTTTTGTCTCCATCACAGAGCCCACTAAGGTAGATGTAGCATTTCCGAGCCCGAGTGGATTCAGGCCATGCAAGAAGAATTACATCAATTTGAGCTCAACAACGTTCTGAACCGGTCAAACGCCCAGATCCTCGCAAGCACAATATCATTGGCACAAAGTGGATCTACCGTAACAAGCAAGATGAAATGGCCTTGTGGTGAGGAATAAGGCACGGCTTGTAGCTCAAGGCTACACAAAGTTGAAGGAATTGATTTCATGAAACTTTTGCACTGTTGCTAGACTTGAGGCTATTCACATATTACTTGCTTATGCTAACCATCATGATATCACTTTATATCAAATGGATGTGAAAAGTGCATTCCTCAATGGTAAGCTTGAGGAAGAAGTATATGTTGCTCAACCCCTGTGTTTTGAAGATCCAAAGAACTCGACAAAGTCTTCAGACTCAACAAGGCCCTCTATGGTCTCAAGCAAGCCCTCGGCATGGTATGATACTTTGAAGGAATTTCATGAAGAAAGGCTTCAAACCCGGTTCACTCGACCCTACTCTTTTTACTAAATCTTATGATGGTGAACTGTTTGTGTGCCAAATATATGTTGATGATATTATCTTTGGCTATACTGACCAACGTTATAGTGATGAATTTGCCTATATGATGAGTGAAGAATATCAAATGTCTATGATGGGAGAACTGAAATTCTTCTTAGGTCTTCAAATTTGTCAACAGCGCAATGGCATATTCATATCTCAGAGAATACCTCAAGGATGTAATCGAGGAAATTCGCATGCAAGATTGCAAAGGCATCAAAATTCCTATGCCCGCAAATGGCCATCTGTAATCGATGAAAATGGTATTGACTTTGATCATAAGGTATACCGATCCATGATTGGTTCTTTATTGTACTTATGTGCATCTAGGCCAGATATAATGCTTAGTGTTTGCATGTGTGCCCAATTTCAAGCTACACCGAAGGAATTGCACCATAAGGTTGTGAAGCATATTCTTCGATATCTAGCTCACACACCAACACTTGATTATGGTACGCCAAGGGCTCAGCTTTTGATCTCATTGGATATTCTCGACTGACTATGTGGTGATCGTGGACCGCAAGCCAACATCCGTACATGTCATTTCTGACGATCTTTGGTCTTTTGGTCCTTGAAGAAACAGAATCATGATCACCGCTTACTATCAAGCCGAGTACATCGCTGCCTGGTTCTTGCTGTGCTCAACTGCTATGGATGAAGCAAACTCTCAAGGACTACGGCGCTAACGTGAAGAATGAGCCCTCCGTGACAATGAGAGTGCCATTAAGATTGCTCACAACCCAGCCAAAGACCAAGACAAAGCACATTCAGATTCGCTATCATTTTCTTCGTGATCATGTGTTGAAGGGCTTACATTTGTATTGAGCATGTGAAGATCAAGAATAGCTGGCCGATATCTTCACAAAGCCCTTGGATGAGAAGAGATTTAGCAAGTTGCGTGTGAGCAAAATATCCTAGAATCTTCAAATGTTCTTTGAAAAGGACACTCATCCTAGCACTTGTGCAAATATGATGACTTAGATGTGCAACACATGAAGAAACATTTTTTTCAATCAATGAAGAATAACACTCTAAGTGTGAAGAAATTAACGAAGAATTTGATTCTCGTAACCCTACGACAATTGTACGAGGTGTCTGAAATCATCATTCTTATATGGTGGGTCACGCCACCACCAAAGTTGAAATTCTTCAATTTGAGTTTTTCCTCGCTTCTTGAAATTCCTCGCTTGTTCATATTCTTCAACTTTGCAAAATTTTCACTCTTTCCGCTGCTTTTTCTTCATTGGCTATATATATTTATGAGTATATGTCCTCTACAGCTGCTCACTTATGGCTAATTCTTCAATTTGGTTTTGCTAAGTGAATGTGATCGACCTTCCCTCTATACTATACTCAACCCAATCTATTCACAAATTCTTCATGCGCTCTATTTTGAACATGTTCAAAATCTTCACCGTGTCCTTATCACCAAGAATTTGCGAACGAACGTTAAAACTTATCTTATCCAAATTTTAGGCTTTGCCGCCAAACCATTCCGCATCCCACGACATACTAATCTATTCACCCACGATATAACACGATGTCCACTTCTCAGTACGTGGGTGACACATGTCATGCGAATGAGAAGGTCAGGGGCACGTTTGTCCAAAATCTTCGGGCGAACAGTTTTTCACCGTGGCTATAAATACCCCCTCTCCCTTCCTCACTTCCTTTACTCCGCCGACCTCCTTCTCCAGCTTGAGCTTCAAACCCTAGCGCCGCCGCTTACTTCATCGACGCCGGTGAGGAAGAGCTTCATCGCTCGACTCGTCGCTGTCAGATTTCACGCCGTCATGAAATTTTCACTCCGCCGCCAGAGCCGCCTTCCTCCGCCGAAGTTAGGGCATGGAAGATCTGCATGCATTTAACTTCACCTCTCCATCTCACAGTCATTGCAGTTCTTCGGCCGTGGCAATTAAAAGTTACTTTTATCGCCTCGTTGATTCAAATGATTTCTACAAAATCCTCAAAGGTGTTTATTCTTCAAATTCTTCACACACTAAACACCTCACATATCATCTCGTTTTGATTCGCTTTCTAAGCATCTTTTTTCTTCAAGATTCCTCAATTGTATGGATCTTCGATCTATACAACTCGAACGTAAGACAAAGAACGCTTAGTGAAATTATTCAAGACTCATCCGTCAAATTCTCAAACTTGTTCTTTTGAAAACCTTCCGAGAACGAGATATGACCTCTCCAAATTCCTCGCAACTATACTGCTCACAGTACTCATGTCCGCCGCTGAATCACTAGGTTCTCATCAACTTAACTCATTTGCAGCTGCCTCAAGAAAAGTTGTATACTTCTTCACAGTAATTCGATTGTTCAAATTCTCAATCAAGAAAATGGCTGATGAAAAGAAGCCACGTAAAGGAGGAAAGAGGCCTGAAATTGACACCGCTTTTGAGATCCTTGATGACATATACAAAGACTATTGCACTCGATGAGGCCAAGTTTGGTAAGGAGAATAAAACCAGCGCAAAGGTGCGATCCAGAGGATAGAAAGGAGATGGGCAAGAGAGTGGAGGAGTATGTATGTAACTCCAAAGTACATGAAGAAATTCGCCTCAATCCTCCCTCCCCAAGACCTCTATTGGCACCTGCCAAGAAACATATCCCACTAGCCTCAAGTGCGTGAGGACTATCCAGATGAATGGGCCAAGTGCCGTGCCGTTAGCTAGACAAGCCAAAGAAGCAAAGGAGGAAATTCAATGAAGACTTCATCCGCTGCCACCGAGGCCTCTATCGTCAAGAAATCTATGGCAAAGAAGCTCACAGAAGCCAAGTGCTTCACCTTCAAGGCCCTCAAGGCTAAGTTCTCAGAATGCCCTCACGGCCAGAATCTTCAAAGCCCTCAAGGCCAATTCCTCATGCTGCCTCCTCCTCCAAAGTCCTCTCGCAGCCTTCTCACAAGTCCTCGCCTGCTCCAACAAAGTCCTTAGCACTTGTGCATCTTGCCACGCACAAAGGACTACAGCATCTCTATTGCCTCAGAGCTTCATCTAGTTCTTCATTCACACCAAATTCTTCAACGGCACCTCTCTCGCGAAGACAAAGGCCATCGCCGGACGAGGTCCTCGCCTAGTCCTCGAAAAAGGTGTCGCCTTCCAAATGTCGCTTGAAGAAGACGGTTGATGATGAAGAACTTGTTGAGATCATCGAGACAGCAAGTCGTGGTCGCTTAGAGCCAAAGGCACAAATGTGCTAACGCTTTTGGATCCAAGGATGATCCTCGACTATATTGATCTTTGGCACAAGGACCCAAACACTCCTATGCCTGATTAGTTGACTCGCCAAAGTCACATGCTAACCCATTTCATCCAAGAGGAAAATGGAAATATGAGAAGGCCAGCAGATCAAGAAGGCGCAATATAGAAAGGAGAAATTTCAAGAACAACGTTGTCTCCATGACAACTGATGAACTTATAAAAATCAAGTCTGAAATCAAAACCCTCAGCGATGACTTCAATGCTTACTATGCTGATTGGCAAGGAGCCAAAGTCAGGTTTGTTAAATTGACTGAGAAGTTCACCACCAATGTTGCAGCCCCATCGCAACAGGAAATTCCTCAGGCTAAAGCTTCTGCTCAGCCAACTGAAGAACATGCCAGCACCGCTGATGACTTTCAGGCTGCTGAAGAAAATGTGAGTTCCAGGGCTGATGACTTCATTCCAGCCACTAAAGAAATTGCCAGGGCATCCACTAGTGGTGCGCCTGAAGAAAATGAAGAGGTCAGGCAACCGTGATCGCCAGCTCAAGAAAATCAACCAGATTTCTCCGCCTCGCAGGCGCCTACCCTAACTCCAATCCTTCCATCTCGCATTAGATGAAGAAGACCAAGGCTGCAGAGCGCAGCAGTGAAGAAAAGGAAAGCATCACTACTTCAGATTCTTCATTCAAGAAGATGAAGCCTTGACTAGCTCATTTGCCAATCCCATTGATGATATTCCTCTCTCAACATGCCATAAAAGGAAATCGTGCCTTATGATGAAGAATATGTGATCCCTAGCGGATCTCGATGAAGAAAATCCTTCCGCCGCTTCACAGAAAGCAGTATGGATGAAGAAATTGAAGCGGATCTAACTCTTCAACACCAGCTTGTTTCTCGCCTATGCCTCGCCTTACAGCTCAAGAGGCATGGCGCTGAAGAAATGGAAGATGAAGATGTGGACATTGGCGGTACCATTATTAATTGATGAATGATGACTTTTGGGAAAGTCAACATCCAAACTCTCCACTGCTCACACTCTTTACAAAGAAATACCTCGCCTCCTGCACAAACTGCTCAACTGGCTCAAGAAACTCACCCCACTTCGCCTATACGTGAAGAAATTCCACCCGCTAGTGTCAAGAAACTGCTGCTGAACATCCAAGACGCAAATCACATCGAGAGGAACCAGAAATTCTCACCAAGAACATGAGATTGCGATTCCCGAGGTGGTGATGCAACTCATCGACACTCCTCCGCCCAAGCCAAAGGATCCATTCTCTAGGAAGCAAAAATTCAAGGCGAGGATTTCTTCACGAAAGCATGTATTCTTCATCGACTACAACCCCTATGACTCGTCCGATAAGAAAGAGGCGCTTCGACAGCCACCAAAGCTAATTTATATTCCTCAAGCTGTTCAATAAAGATAAAGTCTTCGATCATGAGCACATTCCTCACGTGGATATGGAATCTCTGCCATGCTTCGTGCTACCCTCGTTCTTCATGATGTCGGATCATAAATTTCTGCATCGACATCTGTGATTGGAATGAAGAATTCATTCTTCAAATTTATGCGACATCGCACATCATAGGAGATCTCAAGATGCATTCATGGGTGCTGGACCGATGTCCGAAAACACTCACTACACGGCACCAGCTACTCAATTGCTTTGTGCTTTACCACTCGGCCCTCCCTTGAAGCTGCTGCCAGTGTACAAAGGAACCTGAGCTACAAATCACTATATGCAAGTTCGATGAAGTTTTGAAGCCTGTGTCAGCCTCACTAACCAAATTCTCGTGAAGGAATTACTACATGTGCCTCTGACCGCCTATTGCATTCGACAAAGACGTTGAGTCCTATCAAGGGCCACGACTAATGACGAAGAAGTCGCTGGCATCCTCAAGAATCTGCTCTTCAATATCATTCATATGCTCCTGGCCAACTTCCATGATTTCTTCATGAGGTCTCCGCCAATGTCACCATGTCACCATTTGAGCTGAAGCCTTATGCACCTTGGATTATGAGATTCATCGTAACAAGGTCTTCACTCAACTATAAAGTCGATACATCAATCATTGCAGCTACTTGCCCCAATTGAAATCCTCAAGGACCTATTCCTCACCGATGAAAAGGGCAAGGCACCAGCTATTATAGATGAAGGCATTTGTCCATTGATAGTCAATTTCTTAAGGCTGCATCCTACTCAACCAATGACGACTCGCCACCCATGACTCGCCGCCAACACAACCAAGCAAAATCCTCAAGGCAAAGACCTGTGGTGATGATGATCGTGAGCTTCTCCTCGCCTTCATCAAAAGTTGATCGCAGTCATAAATGGGTCAAGCGCCGCTTGGTTCAATTCTTCACAACATGACCTCTACCCACAATGCAGTGAAGAAAAACCAATACTACCTCCATGAAACTTTCAACCGCACTGGGCTGTTTTGTCTCATGTCTACAACGAAGAAGATCTCAAGAAAATGGGTCTCAAGGAAGATTTTGACCGGTCTGCACCTCCACCAAGAAATATAAGAAGGTCAAGGTTCCTTCCTTGGTGGTTAGATCCTATTCTTCATCGCGACATCGACGAGCATGAAGACTTGACGACACTCAATGCAGGCCCTACTATGACAAACGACCTAACAACGCTACGCCCTTCATCAACTTGATATTCTTCAGGGCTTAGTCCTCATTTTCAACTTTTGGTCATTCGATGACAAAGGGGAGAAATTTTAGTTAGTATTCAAGTGGGTCTATTATATGGGTGTTTTTTGCTGTTACAACTCTCATTCTTCCGATGACTTTGCTGGATCGAAGTTGTAAACTTAAACTCTATAGTGGCCTCGATTTCGCTGTGATTTTCTCGCATGCTAATTCCTCGTTAATGTTAATGCACGATGCTGAATTACATCACCACCATATTTCATTATGCATTTCAAATTCTTCATATATATATATATATATATATATATATATATATATATATAAATATATATATATATATTTGTCAAATGCGTATGATTTATAAGATATAGGGGAGATCTCCATGATTCTACTCTTCAAGTGTGCATTGCTTCAAAACCAAATTCTCACTATGCACATCTTCGTGGGGAGTTCTTCTATATCTTGCAATCAAATTCCTCAATATCAGTAGTTACACTTCATATGTTTATCCTCGTTGAAAACTTAACCTATATTGTCGTCAATCACCAAAAAGGGGGAGATTGTAAGTGCATCCCCTTAGTGATTTTGGTGTATTGAAGACTTATAGGTTAAGAGACTAATGCGCTTATGAGTGTACATGTGTCTATAAGTCTATGAGGAGTTTGATATTTACAGAGAAAGTCGAATTCTAAAATGAAGTTCTTCCATCAAGACTTTGGATTTCAAGACTTTATGAAGACTTTGAAAGTGAAGAAATTGGTGTGACCTTGAAGACTTGGTATTCATTTGAGGAACATGAAGCGTGAAGACTTTTGTTTTCGTAGTTTCATTTTTCTTTCTTGAGTCATAGGAAACACTGCATCGTTAAAGGGGTCGAGGAAATACTAAGGAAAAATTCCATGTGATGCTCAACTCAAAATCCTACACCTACCAATCCCTTCGAGTGAAGCCATTGAAATCTCTTACATCTCACCAATTTCTTCAAAGGATGAGACGCAGCTCTTCCGTCGCTAAGAAATTTGTTCGACCGAGGAGTTAAGAATTCGCCAAGGATTGCCTACACAAAGGAGGAACATGATAGCCCCGAGGAATTTGATACTCAAATTTATTTAATCGTTGTTGTGCTATGCGCCACCTGTCCCAAAATATCTACCCACCTAACGGTCATATCATTGAAGGGCATTTATGTCTTATCATGTCGGGCTGCTCCTAGGCTATAAATAGCCGCCTCACAACCACTAGTTGGTTGGCTGCTCCGAGAGAAACCGACACTTGTCATTTGAGAGCATCCCATCCTCCGAGGACTTTGACCGAAATCATCAAGTGAGGAAAACCCAAACCCAAACACCTACAAACCCAATGTGATTGAGCATCATCAAGAGATTGATCTCGTGGATCCGACGCTTGTTACGCTTTGAAGACCGTGCTTTTTCCAGACGGTTAGGGCCATGGCCTAGAGCATCCAAGAGGAATTGTGGATCGCCGAGTGACCGAAGTTTGTGAAGGTTCAAAAGTCACCAAGACTTACCACGAGTGATTGGACGAGGTATGTGTGACCTTAGTTCAAGGAGAATACGGTGAGGACTGTGTCCTCATGTTTAAATACCTAGCCACTCCAACCAGATGTACAATCGATAAAACAGTTGGAACTGGTCTACTAAATCATTATCTTCACCAAGCCAACTGGTTCTATTTCCTCAACTCTTTGTTTCCTCATTACCGTGTTGTGTGCTTGTCATATCTGTGTTTGAAGACTTTGATCAAGACTTTCTCAATTTCCTCGCTCAATTTCTTCACCGCTTTGTCTTCATCCCGTGTTATCCTCGTGATTACGCTTTTCTCAGACACCGTGCTTGTCTTCATTTCATCATGATGACTATGCTTGTCTTCGTTATGTTTACTTTTGAGTACTTATTCCGCTGCAAGTAGTTCTTCAGAAGGAATTTCCACACTAGCAAATTCTCGCTGAAGAATTCATAAAATCGCCTATTCACCCCCTCTTGTCGATATAACGCACTTTCATCAATCAACCCAAAGAAAAGGATATCTACTCAAAACATCATAGGATGGAAACACATCATTGGATCATAATATGGCATAAAGCAGCATGTTCAAGTAGGGATTACAAATAAAAGGGAAAGTGGACCGCGAAAAGAGACAAGGATGGTGATGATGATGGTGATGTTGATGAAGATGATCATCATGGCGATGATTCCTCTCGATGGCACTCGTGCCACCAAGAGAGAGAGGAGGAGGAGAGGTCTCCCTTGTGCTTCCTCCTCCATGGCCTCCCCCAGATGGGGAAAGGTTCTCCTCCGTCCTTGGCCTTCATGGCGATGATGGCCTCCGGGTACTCCTCCATGGCCACTGGTGATGATGCCCTCCCAAGCAGGTGCCGGAGAGGGCCTAGATTGGTTTCTCGTGGCTACAGAGGCTTGCGGCAGCGGAAATTTCGATCTATGTTAATTTTCCGAGGTTTCTGTATATATAGGAATTTTTGGCGTCGGTCTCACGTCAAGGAGGTGCCCGAGGCGCCCACGAGGCAGGCCCACGCTACTGGGATGGGCGCCCACCTCGTGGCAGCCCTGACTCTTCTCGCCCTAACCCGGCGTTCGCTGCCTTCTTTTGGTCCATAAAAATCATCAAAATTGGCACGCTAATTGACTCGCTTGGTATTCCTTTTCTGCAATACTCAAAAACAAGGAGAAAATGTAAACTGCACGGGCTCTAGGTTAATAGGTTAGTCCCAAAAATCATATAAAATAGCATATAAATGCGATAAAACATCTAATATGGATAATATAATATCATGAATACTTTATAAATTATAGATACTTTGAGACGATCAAGATCCCCAAGCTTAATTCCCGTCATCCCTCTAGTAGGTAAATGATAAAAGAAATAATTTATGAAGTGTGAATGCTAGCAGTGCACAAGTTTGATCAATGATAATTTCAATCACCTTTTCTAGCATCATTATATGTCATAACAGATCTCATCTCATAAAACTTTTCATGATCAAGTAACAAACTATTCACATGTTAAAGTATAGATCATAAACTTTCTTAAAACTAACAAACCGTGTTATTAGTCATCAAACAATTACAATTCATCATATTTTCAGGAAGGGTCTATGTCGAGCTTTGATTCAGCAAACTTCACATACTCAACTATCATTTAGTATTTCACAATTGCTAACACTCACGCGATACTTATGGGTTCAAAGTTTTAATCGGAGAGAGAAAGATAGGGCTTATAGATTCGCCCCCAACCTTTTTACCTCAAGGGTAATGTCAACAATAATAGTTCATGATGCCTTACATCCAATTGGATATATATATCAGATCTTTCCACACAATGTGCTTGCCAAAGGATAAAATGTAAAAGGAAAGGTGAAGATCACCATGACTCTTGCATAAGGATGGCAATGGGTCGGGTTTGATCGGGTTTCTATGACTTAAGAAAAAATTTCGCTCGACCCAAAATGTCACGGATGTGTCTTTTTTTGTAGTGATTGAGGCTCGATCGCACTGCTCGAGCTCTTGCTATCAAGTTGTCCGCCGTGCTCATCACTACGACACTCGACACAAACGCTTCAAAGAAGGAGCGCAAGGATATAGCCAGAGTACATCCTTTACCTGCAGACAGAGTTGCCACCATGTCTTGTGTGGCCTGCTGTTGGAGATAGTACTCAAGACGTGGACCTCTTCTTCCAAATCGACTAGGTTTTGCACCAGAGTGTTCACAGAGCTCAGACCCTTATCTCGAGAACCATCCGCTTTTCATCACCTACAGCTGCCTCGGCTTCGAGGTTTTGTAAGTTCATCTAGTGCCCTTAGTGATTTTGTTGTATTGAAGACTTATAGGTTAAGGTACTAATGTGTTTATGAGTGTACACAGTCTATAAGTCTATGAGGAGTTTGATATTTACAAAGGAAAGTCTAATTTCTAAAATGAAGTTCTTCGATCAAGACTTTGGTATTCTCAAGACTTCTCAAGACTTTGAAAGTGAAGAAATTGGTGTGACCTTGAAGACTTGGTATTCATTTGAGGAACATGAAGCGTGAAGACTTTTGTTTTCGTAGTTTCATTTTTTCTTTCTTAAGTCATAGGAAACACCGCATCGTTAAAGGGGTCGAGGAAATACTAAGGAAAATTTCAATGTGATGCTCAACTCAAAATCCTACACCTACCAATCCCTTCGAGTGAAGCCTTTGAAATCTCATACAGTTCACCAATTTCTTCAAAGGATGTAGACGAAGTTCTTCCGTCTCTAAGGAATTTGTTCGACCGAGGAGTTAGGAATTCGCCCATGATTGCCTACACAAGGAGGAACATGATAGCCCCGAGGAATTTGAGAGTCAAATTTCTGACTGCTGTGCTGGCGCGCCACCTGTCCCAAAATATCTTATCTACCTAACGGTCATATCATTGAAGGGAATTTATGTCTTATCATGTCGGGCTGCTCCTTAGGCTATAAATAGCCAGCCTCTACAACCACTAGCTGGTTGGGTGCTCCGAGAGAAACCGACACTTGTCATTTGAGAGCATCCCATCCTCCGAGGACTTTGAGCGAAAATCATCGAAAGTGAGGAAAACCCAAACCCAAACACCTACAAACCCAAAGTTATTGAGCATCATCAAGAGATTGATCTCATGTGATCCGACACTTGTTACCTTTGAAGACTGTGCTTCTTCCAGACGGTTAAGCTGCTATGGTCTAGAGCATCCAAGAGGAATTGTGGATCGCCGAGTGACCGAGTCTGTGAAGGTTTGGAAGTCGCCTCAAGACTTACCATGAGTGATTGGACGAGGTCTGTGACCTTAGTTCAAGGAGAATACGGTGAGGATTGGGTGTCCCGAGCTGCGTGCTCACCGATCGGGTGTCCGGACTGTGTGTCCTCGAGTTTAAATACTCACTGCTCCAACCAGACGCATAACCGAGACATTAGTTGAACTGGTCTTCCAAATCATTGTCTTCACCAACCTTATCGGTTCTATTTCCTCAACTCATTCATTTCCTCATTACTGCCTTGAGTGTTTGTTCATATCTATGTTTGAAGACTTTGATCAAGACTTTCTCAATTTCCTCAGCTCAATTTCTTCACCGCTTGTCTTCATCTTGTGTTATCCTCGTGATTACGCTTTCTCAGACTCAGGCTTGTCTTCATTTCATCATGATAACCATACCTGTATTCGTATGCTTACTCGAGTACTTATTCCACCGCAAGTAGTTATCGCTAAGGAATTTCCTCACCGCAAATTTCCCAAAGGAAGAATTCATAAAATCACCTATTCACCCCCTCTAGTCGATATAACGACTTTCAATTGGTATCGAGCAAGGTACCCCTTGTTCTCGTGTGATTTTGGTTTAACCACCGAGTTTTAGTTATGTCGACCGCAGTATGAAGAAAGTGACATGCCCTATCTTTGACGATCATGATTATCCCAAGTGGAAGGCCATGATGAGGAAGCGGCTCATGGCAATGAACAGCGAGCTGTGGACCGTCATCGAGATTGATCTTATCGATCTATGCAAGATGGCGGACGCCGATGATATTTGCAAGTACACTGACTTGACATCTTGGCTAAGGATATCATCTGCTCCTCGCCATCCAGAGATGAATTCAAAGATTATGCATCTTTGCAATGCAAAGCTTATCTAGGACCGAATCATCAAGTCTATGAAGGTCATCGAACTCAAGTTATGATCCCTGGTTTGAGGATTTCAAGGAATCACTCAACACGATGACTTTCAACCGTAATCATCATCTTCGTGATCATGTCTCATGGCAAAGGGTGACAAGGTAATCGAATGTTCCTCATCCGAAGTTTAGTGACGATGAATCGATGATGATGGATCTGATGATGATATTGATCCGATAGGCTGTCCAAAGTCAATGAAGGAGTCTCAACACAAGATGACTCTCGAGTTGATGTTCTTCGCAATCTCTTCAACCGCTTCAAAAGACTCGACAATGAAAATGTTCAAGAAACCTTCGATCACATCATCGACATCTCAAATGAGCTTCAAGCACTTGGTGCCACTGACATCACTAACCATGAGGTGGTGAAGAAATTGTGAGATCGCTTGATTACTCATTTGATACTCTGGCATTGATGATACAAGAACATGCTGATTACAAACCACTTGATCCCGCTGATATCCTCGAGAGGCTAAATACTCATGAGTTCCAGCTTGCTGAAAAGAGAGATCTCTATGGTTCGAGCTATGGCAGATCACGCAATCAAGGCCAAGGCAGATCTCGAGTCCAAGAAGAAGACTCGTAGCAGCCTTGGTGACCTCAAGAACTGAGTCATGAGCTAGCACGCCGTGAAGAAATTCCGAAGTTCTCAAGACGTGGTCGCTGGAAGACCTCACGGAGCAATGATTCCTCATCCAAAGGACTACAAGAAGAGGCTTTGTCACAAGTGCAAGAAACCTGAACACTACATTCAAGATTGTCCTCGGGAAAAGGAATCAAAGAAGAAGAAATACAAGGGTTACAGCTCGATGATGCGAAGAAAAGAAGAAATCCTCAAAATCTTCATCATCAAAATCCTCAAAGTCTTCATCTCAAGAAGAGCAGCTCCAAGAAGGCTCTGCATACATTGGCAAGGAAATGGAGTCCGAGGCTGAATCTAAAGAAAATGAGGAAGAGGAGGCTTCGAGGAGTCCGAGCTCTGTGGGAGCCTAGCCCTCGCTTCTGCATTCACAAGAATCTTTAACACTCAAGAAAATGACCTCACCAAAGGTCACGACGGCAATGATGACTACGCCCCACCTATTGCTTCATGGCAAAGGGTGCCAAGGTACTCAATATGCCTCCTCCGATCAAGTGAGAATGAATCTGATGCAAATCTTAAGCCCGCTACTCTAAACTTGCTAAGATTGCTGTAAACAACAAAGGGCTTTTGAAAAGGTTCAAAACATGCTAGACAAAAGTGATGATATGTTGGTGAAGAAATGGATCGCACTAAAACCTTGACTGAAAATCTTCAGAGACTTCGGACCAGGTTTGACAACCTTCAAGGTCATCATAACACTCTCTTATCTGATCATGAGAAGCTTTCTTATGAATTTCTTCAAAGAAAGCAAGATCTTGAGGAGCTAAGAGTGAGTTATGAAGATCTTAAGAAGGAGCGCGATTCATTACTTGCTCAACAAATCAGCGCTACTCAGGAAGAATTTGTTCCTCCATGTTTGAAATGCATTGAACATGAATATGCTAATTCTTCACTTGAATGTTCAAATGCTTCTAATGTTACAAATTCTTCACTCGCTATCACTAATTCCTCATCTAAGGACATGCTAGTATCACGACGATGTGTTGAAGGAATTGTACATGATGCATGTACAAAAGCCTCAAAGGGCATCGACTCTTTGTGATGTGCTTAAAAGCGATCCTCAACAGAACCCTAGGAAAGAGGGTATTGCCTTTGAGAGGAAACTCAATGCTGATGGTACATATTGAAGCCCGAGCAGCACTTCAAAACCTCATGGGTTGTTGCAAAGGGACCTCCAGCTTGATCCATCTAATCTATCTGGCTTTACATGTGAATCTTCTCATTCTTCCGATGAGTCATTTGACTCCAACTATAAACTGTTCAAAATTAGAATGGTGAAGTATTTAGATATGTTGGCACTAACTGCAGAACGGTTCCCCTATGAAGAAAATCTGGTTCCCAAAGGTGCCTTTGAAAGTCTTCGTGAATGTCCTCATGACACCACCTATGAAGAATAGGAACCCCAGATCAAATTCTTCATATGGATCCAAGTCCTCTAACGGACCAAATTCTTCACGTGGATCAAATTCTCAAAAGGATCAAAGTCCTCATATGAACATCATCGCTAACAACTCTGTTTCGCGTGGAAGAGCCAAGGCTATGAATACGAGCATTATTCTTCTAACCATTATGTTCATAAGTCCTCAAGAATTTCTCCGCTATTCATATGCTTATCCTAACCTCATATGGGAAACAAAATGGATTGTCTTCTATGCCACCTTTCTCGTATGGAACTCGCAGAGTGATGAACTCTTTGCCACCCTTTCGATGTGGGTGGTGAAGAAAATAACTAATCTTTATGTGGTCAGTTCCGACGTGCTCAAATGTTTGAAGAATTTGTTGAGACTGAAGTTGCCGATAGGACATGAAGCTAATCATGAAGAAATGAACTTTCATTTATCACGCCCTCATACTATTTTATATGTCCATTGTTTGATGAAATTGATCTGATGAATTGATGTCATATTCTTCATCGATGAAGTATGAAGTTCGTAAGCTGCACTAATTCATCTCAGGATGATCAACCCAAAGCCACCGATTGGGTCCTCGATAGTGGATGTACAAATCACATGACTAGTGACAAGAATCTATTGATGGATGCTCCTTATCTCCATCGCATCTGAAGCATATCATCTTCACGACAAAGGCAAAAGTCGTATTGGGTCTAGGTAAGGTTATGATCACAAAGGATCACACATGGAGAAAGTCATGCTTGTCGAGTCCTTAGGATACAACCTCATGTCCGCCTCAATGCTTTGTGATCTTGATATGGTTGTTGTCTTGGCAAGTATCGTTGTGTTGTGGTTATGGAAGTCGACAATTCCAAAGTCTTCAAGGCTTTAGGAGAGGAGACTTGTATATTGTTGATTTCTCTACAGACCGAACCAACCGTGTGCTTACTTGCAAAAGCTTTAGAAGGCTGGCTGGGATCGACGACTTGGTCATGCAGGCATGAGGAATTTGCAGCTTGCGAAGAAGAAGCATGTCATTGGCATTGAGAATGTCAAATTCTCAAGGATCACCTATGCGGAGCCTCGTGAAGCCGAAGATGACAAAGGCTAAGCATCCAGAAAGACTATCATGACCACTACTCACCATTTGAATTGCTTCACATGGATCTCTTCGGTCCTAACCATTATTCTGTCATTTCAAATGAAGCATCTCAATATGGCTTTGTTATTGTTGATGATTACTCGTTACACATGGGTACACCTTGTTACTTACAAACATGAAGTGAAGTCTTCAAATGTTTTTCCTCGAGGGCTTCAACCAACTTTGGTGTGAAGATCAAGCACATCGGTGACAATGGAACTGAGTTCAAGAATTCGGGTCCCGATGACTATCTTGATGAACTTGGTATTATTCATGAGTTATCTGCCCTTATACACCTCAAATGTAATGGCGCCATGGAGCGCAAGAACAGGACTCTGCTGAGATGGCTCGCACTATGCTTGATGAATACAAAACGCCTCGTCGCTTCTGGATTGATGCAATTGATACTGCGTGCCACATCATCAACAGAGTATATCTTCACAAATTCTTCAAGAAGACTGCCTATGAACCTCAACGACAAGAAACCCAATGTGAGTTATTTCAAAGTCTTCGTGCTAAATGCTGGATTAGAGATCCTCATCACAACTCTAAATTTGCACCAAAAGCACATGAAGGTTTCATGCTTGGTTACGAAAGGACTCTCAGACACCTATAGAGTCTTCAACAACGCTCTTCACAAGGTTGTTGAAACTGTAGATGTGCGTTCGATGAAACTAATGGCTCGCAAAGAGAGCACCTACCTTCCGTGATAGATGAACCAACACCGAGGAAACTATCAAGTTCAAGGCTACCGAGGATGTCATTCCTCACGAAGAATCTCCATCAAGAATTCATTCTAGAGCATGAAGAACGCCGAGCTAATGCACCAAGAAAATGCTAAAGAAAATGGTGTCAAGAAAATGCTGATCAAATTCTCGACGACAACCAGCTCATCCTCGCATTGCAAAAGAAGTGCAATTTGACAAGATTATCGATGAAATCAAAGCACCAGTCCTCTCATACAAAAGCTTCACATTTATCTGACTTTTGTGGGAACTATGCTTTTGTCTCCATCAGAGCCCACTAAGGTAGATGTAGCATTTCCGAGCCGAGTGGATTCACATGCAAGAAGAATTACATCAATTTGAGCTCAACAACGCTCAAACTGGTCAAACGTCCAGATCCTCGCAAGCACAATATCATTGGCACAAAGTGGATCTACCGAACAAGCAAGATGAAATGGCCTTGTGGTGAGGAATAAGACGCTTGTAGCTCAAGGCTACACACAAAGTTGAAGGAATTGATTTCGATGAAACTTTTGCACCTGTTGCTAGACTTGAGGCTATTCACATATTACTTGCTTATGCTAACCATCATGATATCACTTTATATCAAATGGATGAAAAGTGCATTCCTCAATGGTAAGCTTGAGGAAGAAGTATATGTTGCTCAACCCCTGTTTTGAAGATCCAAAGAATCCTGACAAAGTCTTCAGACTCAACAAGGCCCTCTATGGTCTCAAGCAAGCCCTCATGGTATGATACTTTGAAGGAATTTCATGAAGAAAGGCTTCAAACCCGGTTCACTTAACCCTACTCTTTTACTAAATCTTATGATGGTGAACTGTTTGTGTGCCAAATATATGTTGATGATATTATCGCATATATCGACCAACGTTATAGTGATGAATTTGCCTATATGATGAGTGAAGAATATCAAATGTCTATGATGGGAGAACTGAAATTCTTCTTAGGTCTTCAAATTTGTCAACAGCTAATGGCATATTCATATCTCAGAGAATACCTCAAGGATGTACCGAGGAAATTCGCATGCAAGATTGCAAAGGCATCAAAATTCCTATGCCAAAAATGGCCATCTCGGCAATCGATGAAAATGGTATTGACTTTGATCATAAGGTATACCGATCCATGATTGGTTCTTTATTGTACTTATGTGCATCTAGGCCAGATATAATGCTTAGTGTTTGCATGTGTGCCCAATTTCAAGCTACACCGAAGGAATTGCACCATAAGGTTGTGAAGCATATTCTTCGATATCTAGCTCACACACCAACACTTGATTATGGTACCAAGGGCCTTTTGATCTCATTGGATATTCGACTGACTATGTCGGTGATCGTGGACCGCAAGCCAACATCCGTACATGTCATTTCTGACGATCTTTGGTCTTTTGGTCCTTGAAGAAACAGAATGCGATCACCGTTTACTATCAAGTTGAGTACATCGCTGCTGGTTCTTGCTGTGCTCAACTGCTATGGATGAAGCAAACTCAAGGACTACGGCACAACGTGAAGAATGAGCCTCTCCGTGACAATGAGAGTGCCATTAAGATTGCTCACAACCCAGTTCAGACCAAGACAAAGCACATTCAGATTCGCCATTTTTTCGTGATCATGTGTTGAAGGGCTATTTGTATTGAGCATGTGAAGATCAAGAATAGCTGCCGATATCTTCACAAAGCCCTTGGATGAGAAGAGATTTAGCAAGTTATGTGTGAGCAAAATATCCTAGAATCTTCAAATGTTCTTTGAAAAGGACACTCATCCTAGCACTTGTGCAAATATGATGACTTAGATGTGCAACACATGAAGAAACATTTTTTCAATCAATGAAGAATAACACCTAAGTGTGAAGAAATTAACGAAGAATTTGATTCTCGTAACCCACCACAATTGTACGAGGTGTCCTAAATCATCATTCTTATATGGTGGGTCACGCCACCACCAAAGTTGAAATTCTTCAATTTGAGTTTTCCTCGTTTCTTGAAATTCCTCATTGTTCATATTCTTCAACTTTGCAAAATTTTCACTCTTTCCGCTGCTTTTTCTTCATTGGCTATATATATTTATGAGTATATGTCCTCTACATGCTCACTTATGGCTAATTCTTCAATTTGGTTTTGCTAAGTGAATGTGATCGACCTCTATACTATACTCAACCCAATCTATTCACAAATTCTTCATGTGCGCTCTATTTTGAACATGTTCAAAATCTTCACCGTGTCCTTATCAGTGAAGAATTTATGAACGAACGAACTAAAACTTATCTTATCCAAATTTTAGGCTTTACGCTCAAACCATTCCGCATCCCACTACATACTAATCTATTCACCCACGATATAACACGATGTCCACTTCAAGACGTAAGACACATCATGTAATGAGAAGGTCAAAGGCTTTGTCCAAAATCTTCTGCCATAGTTTTTCACCGTGGCTATAAATACCCCTCCCTTCCTCACTTCCTTTACTCCGCCGACCTCCTCTCCAGCTTGAGCTTCAAACCCTAGCGCCGCTTACCATCGACGCGGTGAGGAAGAGCTTCACCGTCACCTCGTCATTGTCAGACTCACGCCCGTCATGAAATCTTCACTCACGCCGAGCCGCCTTTCCTCCGCCGAAGTTAGGGCGAAGATCTGCATGCATTTAACTTCACCTCTCCATCTCACAACAGCCGTCTGTGGCAATTAAAAGTTACTTTTACTCGTTGATTCAAATGATTTTACAAAATCCTCAAAGGTGTTTATTCTTCAAATTTTCACACACTAAACACCTCACATATCATCTCTTCTTGATTCGCTTTCTAAGCATCTTTTTTTCTTCAAGATTCCTCAATTGTATGGATCTTCGATCTATACAACTCGAACGTAAGACAAAGAACGCTTAGTGAAATTATTCAAGACTCATCTGGTCAAATTCCTCAAACTTGTTCTTTTGAAAACCTTCGAGAACGAGATATGACCTCTCCAAATTCCTCGAACTATACTGCTCACAGTACTCATGTCCGCCGCTGAATCACTAGGTTCTCATCAACTTAACTCATTTGCAGCTCCTCAAGAAAAGTTGCATACTTCTTCACAGAATTCGATTGTTCAAATTCTCAATCAAGAAAATGGCTGATGAAAAGAAGCCACGTAAAGGAGGAAAGAGGCCTGAAATTGACACCGCCTTTGAGATCCTTGATGACATATACAAAGACTATTGCACTGATGAGGCCAAGTTTGGTAAGGAGAATAAAAACCAGCGCAAGGTGCGATCCAGAGGATAGAAAGGAGATGGGCAGAGAGTGGAGGAGTATGTATAACCAAAGTACATGAAGAAATTCGCCTCAATCCTCCCTCCTAAGACCTCTATTGGCACCTGCCAAGAAACATATCCCACTAGCCTCAAGTGCGGTGAGGACTATCCAGATGAATGGGCCAAGTGCCGTGCCAAGTTAGCTAGAAGCCAAAGAAGCAAAGGAGGAAATTCAATGAAGACTCTCATCACTGCTGCCACCGAGGCCTCTATCAAGTCAAGAAATCTATGGCAAAGAAGCCTCACAGAAGCTGTGCTTCACCTTCAGTGCCCTCAAGGCTAAGTTCTCAGAATGCCCTCACGGCCGAATCTTCAAAGCCCTCAAGGCCAATTCTCATGCTGCTCCCGCTCCTCCAAAGTCCTCTCGCAGCTTCTCACAAGTCCTCACTGCTCCAACAAAGTCCTTAGCACTTGTGCATCTTGCCACGTACAAAGGACTACAGCATCTCTATTGCCTCAGAGCTTCATCTAGTTCTTCATTCACACCAAATTCTTCAACGGCACTCTCTCTGAAGACAAAGGCCATCAGCCGGACGAGGTCCTCGCCTAGTCCTCGTGAAAAGCAGGTCGCCTTCCAAATGTCGCTTGAAGAAGACGGTTGATGATGAAGAACTTGTTGAGATCATCGAGACAGCAAGTCGTGGCCGCTTAGAGCCAAAGGCACAAATGTGCTAACGCTTTTGGATCCAAGGATGATCCTCGACTATATTGATCTTTGGCACAAGGACCCAAACACTCCTATGCCTGATTTAGTTGACTCGCCAAAGTCACATGCTAACCCATTTCATCCAAGAGGAAAATGGAAATATGAGAAGGCCAGCAGATCAAGAAGGCGCAATATAGGAGAAATTTCAAGAACAACGTTGTTCCATGACAACCGATGAACTTATAAAAATCAAGTCTCAAATCAAAACCCTCAATATGACTTCAATGCTTACTATGCTGATTGGCAAGGAGCCAAAGTCGTTTGTTAAATTGATCGAGAAGTTCACCACCAATGTTGCAGCCCCATCGCAACAGAAATTCCTCAGCTAAAGCTTCGCTCAGCCAACTGAAGAACATGCCAAGACTGCGATGACTTTCAGCTGTCAAGAAAATGTGAGTTCCAGTGCTGATGACTTCATTCCAGCCACTAAAGAAATTGCTGGCATCCACTAGTGGTGCGCTCAAGAAATGAAGAGGTCAGCAACCCATTGGCCAGCTCAAGAAAATCAACCAGATTCTCCGCCCCGTGCGCCACCCCAACTCCAATCCTTCCATCTGCATTAGATGTGAAGAAGACCAAGGCTGCAGAGCTGCAGTCAGGAAGAAAAGGAAAGCATCACCATCAGATTCTTCTTCACTCAAGAAGATGAAGCCTTGACTAGCTCATTTGCCAATCCCATTGATGATATTCCTCTCAACATGCCATAAAAGGAAATCGTGCCTTATGATGAAGAATATGTGATCCCTAGCGGATCTCGATGAAGAAAATCCTTCCGCCGCTTCGCCGAGAGCAGATGGATGAAGAAATTGAAGGATCTAACCTTCAACACCGCTTGTTTCTCGCCATGCCTCGCCTTACAGCTGAAGAGGTCACGTTGAAGAAATGGAAGATGAAGATGTGGACATTGGCGGTACTATTACCAGTGATGAATGATGACTTTTGGGAAAGTCAACATCCAAACTCTCCACTCGCTCACACCTTTACAAAGAAATACCTCGCCTCGCACAAACTGCTCAACTGGCTCAAGAAACTCACCCCACTTCGCCTATACGGAAGAAATTCCACCCGCTAGTGCTGAAGAAACTGCTGCTGAACATCCAAGACGCAACTGCCATCGAGAGGAAACAGAAATTCTCAAACCAAGAACATGAGATTATCCCGAGGTGGTGATGCAACTCATCGACACCTCCGCCCAAGCCAAAGGATCCATTTCTAGGAAGCAAAAATTCAAGGCGAGGATTTCTTCATGCAGCATGTATTCTTCATCGACTACAACCCCTATGACTCTCGCCGCATAAGAAGAAAGAGGCGCTTCGACAGCCACCAAAGCAATTTATATTCCTCGCTGTTCAATAAAGATAAAGTCTTCGATCATGAGCACATTCCTCACGTGGATATGGAATCTCTGCCATGCTTCGTGCCAGTCCTCAGTGTTCTTCATGATGCTGGACTGTTAAATTTCTGCACTGACATCTGTGATTGGAATGAAGAATTCATTCTTCAAATTTATGCGACACTGCACATCATAGGAGATTCTGAAGATGTGCATTCATGGGTGCTGGACCGATGTCCAAAACACTCACTACACGGCACCAGCTACTCAATTGCTTTGTGCTTTACCACTCCTCCCTTGAAGCTGCCAGTGTAAGTGAACCTGAGCTACAAATCACTATATGCAAGTTCGATGAAGCCTTTGAAGCCTGTGTCAGCCTCACGAACCAAATTCCTCGTGAAGGAATTACTACATGTGCCCTGACGCCTATTGCATTCTGACAAAGACGTTGAGTCCTATCAAGGGCCACGACTCAATGACGAAGAAGTCGCTGGCATCCTCAAGAATCTGCTCTTCAATATCATTCATGCTCCTCCAACTTCCATGATTTCTTCATGAGGTCTCCGCCAATGTCACCATGTCACCATTTGAGCTGAAGCCTTATGCACCTTGGATTATGAGATTCATCGTAACAAGGTCTTCACTCAACTATAAAGCGATACATCAATCATTGCAGCTACTTGCCCCAATTGAAATCCTCAAGCGACCTATTCTCACCGATGAAAAGGGCAAGGCACCAGCTATTATAGATGAAGGCATTTGTCCATTGATAGTCAATTTCTAAGGCTGCATCCTACTCAACCAATGACGACTCACACCCATGACTCTCGCCGCCAACACAACCAAGCAAAATCCTCAAGGCACAAAGACCTGTGGTGATGATGATCGTGAGCTTCTCCTCTTCATCAAAAGTTGATCGCAGTATAAATGGGTCAAGCGTCTTGGTTCAATTCTTCACAACATGACCTCTACCCACAATGCAGTGAAGAAAACCAATACTACCTCCATGAAACTTTCAACCGCACTGGGCTGTTTTGTCTCATGTCTACAACGAAGAAGATCTCAAGAAATGGGTCTCAAGGAAGATTTTGACGGTCTCTGCACCTCCACCAAGAAATATAAGAAGGTCAAGGTTCCTTCCTTGGTGGTTAGATCCTATTCTTCATCGCTACACACCGACGATGAAGACTTGACTATTAATCGGCAGTTCCTACTATGACAAACGACCCCAATAACGCTGGCGCCCCTTCATCAACTTGATATTCTTCTGCGGCTAGTCCTCATTTTCAATCCTTTTGGTCATTCATGACAAAGGGGAGAAATTTTAGTTAGTATTCAAGTGGGTCTATTATATGGGTGTTTTTTGCTGTTACAACTCTCATTCTTCGATGACTTTGCTGGATCGAGTTGTAAACTTAAACTCTATAGTGGCTCGACATTTCTGCTGTGATTTTCTTGCATGCTAATTCCTCGTTAATGTTAATGCACGCATGCTGAATTACATCACCACCATATTTCATTATGCATTTCAAATTCTTCATATATATATATATATATATATATATATATATATATATATATAAATATATATATATATATATTTGTCAAATGCGTATGATTTATAAGATATAGGGGAGATCTCCATGATTCTACTCTTCAAGTGTGCATTGCTTCAAAACCAAATTCTCACTATGCACATCTTCGGGAGTTCTTCTATATCTTGCAATCAAATTCTCAATATCAGAGTTACACTTCATATGTTTATCCTCGTTGAAAACTTAACCTATATTGTCGCCAATCACCAAAAGGGGAGATTGTAAGTGCATCCCTTAGTGATTTTGGTGTATTGAAGACTTATAGGTTAAGAGACTAATGCGCTTATGAGTGTACACAGTGTCTATAAGTCTATGAGGAGTTTGATATTTACAGAGAAAGTCGACCCTAAAAATGAAGTTCTTCCACCAAGACTTTGGATTTCAAGACTTTATGAAGACTTTGAAAGTGAAGAAATTGTGTGACCTTGAAGACTTGGTATTCATTTGAGGAACATGAAGCGTGAAGACTTTTGTTTTCGTAGTTTCATTTTCTTTCTTGAGTCATAGGAAACACCGTGATCGTTAAAGGGGTCGAGGAAATACTAAGGAAAAATCTCCATGTGATGCTCAACTCAAAATCTCACCTACCAATCCCTTCGAAAGAAGCCATTGAAATCTTCATCCGCCAATTTCTTCAAAGGATGAGACGCAGTTCTTCCGTCGCTAAGAAATTTGTTCTCGACCGAGGAGTTAAGAATTCGCCAATGGATTGCCTACACAAGGAGGAACATGATAGCCCGAGGAATTTGATACTCAAATTTACTTAATCGTTGTTGTGCTATGCGCCACTGTCCCAAAATATCTACCCACCTAACGGTCATATCATTGAAGGGCATTTATGTCTTATCATGTCGGGCTGCTTCTAGGCTATAAATAGTCACAAACTACTAGTTGGTTGGCGCCCGAGAGAAACCGACACTTGTCATTTGAGAGCATCCCATCCTCCGAGGACTTTGACCGAAATCATCAAGTGAGGAAAACCCAAACCCAAACACCTACAAACCCAATGTGATTGAGCATCATCAAGAGATTGATCTCGCGTGATCCGACGCTTGTTACGCTTTGAAGACCGTGCTTCTTCCCATTTGGTTAGCGCCATGGCCTAGAGCATCCAAGAGGAATTGTGGATCGCCGAGTGACCGAAGTTTGTGAAGGTTCAAAGTCACCAAGACTTACCACGAGTGATTGGACGAGGTATGTGACCTTAGTTCAAGGAGAATACGGTGAGGACTGTGTGTCCTCATGTTTAAATACCTAGCCACTCCAACCAGATGTACAACCGATAAAACAGTTGAACTGGTCTACCAAATCATTATCTTCACCAAGCCAACTCGGGTTCTATTTCCAACTCTTTGTTTCCTCATTACTGTGTTGTGTGCTTGTCATATCTGTGTTTGAAGACTTTGATCAAGACTTTCTCAATTTCCTCCTCAATTTCTTCACCGTTGTCTTCATCCCTGTTATCCTGTGATTACGCTTTTCAGACACCGTGCTTGTCTTCATTTCATCATGATGACTATGCTTGTCTTCGTTATGTTTACTTTTGAGTACTTATTCCAACAAGTAGTTCTTCAAGAAGGAATTTCCACACTAGCAAATTCCTCGTTGAAGAATTCATAAAAATCGCCTATTCACCCCCTCTTGTCGATATAACGACTTTCATCAATCAACCCAAAGAAAAAGGATATCTACTCAAAACATCATAGGATGGAAACACATCATTGGATCATAATATGTGGGCAAAGCAGCATGTTCAAGTAGGGATTATAAAGCGGGTGCGGGAAAGTGGACGCCGTGAAAAGAGACAAGGATGGTGATGATGATGGTGATGTTGATGAAGATGATCATCACAAGGATGATGATTCCTCTCGATGGCACTCCGGTGCCACCAAGAGAGAGAGAGGAGGAGAGAGGTCTCCCTTGTGCTTCCTCCTCCATGGCCTCCCCCTAGATGGGGAAAGGTTCTCCTCGGGTCCTTGGCCTCATGGCGATGATGGCCTCCGGGTACCTCCATGGCCACTGGTGATGATGCCCCTCCGGCAGGTGCCGAGAGGCCTAGATTGGTTTCTCGTACAGAGGCTTCGGCAGCGGAAATTTCGATCTATGTTAATTTTCCGAGGTTTCAGATATATAGGAATTTTTGGCGCCGGTCTCACGTCAAGGAGGTGCCCGAGGCGCCCACGAGGCAGGCCCACGCTACTGGGATGGGCGCCTCACCTCGTGGGCAGCCCTGACTTCTGCCCCAACTCCGGCGTTCGCCTCTTTTTTGGTCCATAAAAATCATCAAAATTGGCACGCCAATTGACTCCGCTGGTATTCTTTTCTGCAATACTCAAAAACAAGGAGAAAATGTAAACCGCATCGGCTCTAGGTTAATAGGTTAGTCCCAAAATCATATAAAATAGCATATAAATGCGATAAACATCTAATATGGATAATATAATATCATGAATACTTATAAATTATAGATACTTTGGAGACGATCAAGATCCCCAAGCTTAATTCCCGTCAGTCTCTAGTAGGTAAATGATAAAAGAAATAATTTATGAAGTGTGAATGCTAAGGTGTGCACAAGTTTGATCAATGATAATTTCAATCTACCTTTTCTAGCATCATTATATGTCATAACAAAGATTCTATTCATAAAACTTTCAGATTCAAGTAACTCAAACTATTTCACATTGTATGATCAAATTTATATAGATTCCAAACTTTTATATCAGACCTTCCACACAATGTGCTTTCAAGTAAAGGATAAATGTAAAAGGAAAGGTGAAGATCACCATGACTCTTGCATAAGGATGGCAATGGGTCGGTTTGATCGGGTTTTATGACTTAAAAAAAATTTCTGCTCGACCAAATGTCACGGATGTGTCTTTTTTTGTAGTGATTGAGGCTCGATCGACTGCTCGAGCTCTTGCTATCAAGTTGTCCGCCGTGCTCATCACTACACACACTCGACACAAACGCTTCAAAGAAGTGAGCGCAAGGATATAGCCAGAGTACATCCTTTACCCGCAGACAGAGTTGCCACCATGTCTTGTGTGGCCCGCTGTTGGAGATAGTACTCCAAGACGTGGACCTCTTCTTCCACCGACTAGGTTTTGCACCTGAGTGTTCACAGAGCTCGTGACCCTTATCTCGAGAACCATCTCGCTTTTCATCACCTACAGCTGCCTGGCTTCAGAGGTTTTGTAAGTTCATCTAGTGCCCCTTAGTGATTTTGTTGTATTGAAGACTTATAGGTTAAGGTACTAATGTGTTTATGAGTGTACACAGTCTATAAGTCTATGAGGAGTTTGATATTTACAAAGGAAAGTTAATTTCTAAAAATGAAGTTCTTCGATCAAGACTTTGGTATTCTCAAGACTTTCAAGACTTTGAAAGTGAAGAAATTGGTGTGACCTTGAAGACTTGGTATTCATTTGAGGAACATGAAGCGTGAAGACTTTTGTTTTCGTAGTTTCATTTTTTCTTTCTTAAGTCATAGGAAACACCGTGATCGTTAAAGGGGTCGAGGAAATACTAAGGAAAATTTCAATGTGATGCTCAACTCAAAATCCTACACCTACCAATCCCTTCGAGTGAAGCCTTTGAAATCTATACAGCCTACCAATTTTTCAAGGATGAGACGAAGTTCTTCGGTCTCTAAGGAATTTGTTCGACCGAGGAGTTAGGAATTCGCAATGGATTGCCTACACAAAGGAGGAACATGATAGCCCCGAGGAATTTGAGAGTCAAATTTTGACTGCGTCAAGGCGCGCCACCTGTCCTAAAATATCTTATCTACCTAACGGTCATATCATTGAAGGGAATTTATGTCTTATCATGTCGGGCTGCTCCTAGGCTATAAATAGCCGCCTTACAACCACTAGCTGGTTGGGTGCTCCGAGAGAAACCGACACTTGTCATTTGAGAGCATCCCATCCTCCGAGGACTTTGAGCGAAAATCATCGAGTGAGGAAAACCCAAACCCAAACACCTACAAACCCAAAGTTATTGAGCATCATCAAGAGATTGATCTCATGTGGATCCCTAACTTGTTACCTTTGAAGACCGTGGCTTCTTCCAGACGGTTGCTGCTATGGTCTAGAGCATCCAAGAGGAATTGTGGATCGCCGAGTGACCGAGTCTCGTGAAGGTTTGGAAGTCGCTCAAGACTTACCATGAGTGATTGGACGAGGTCCGTGACCTTAGTTCAAGGAGAATACGGTGAGGATTGGGTGTCCCGAGCTGCGTGTTCACGACGGGTGTCCGGACTGTGTGTCCTCGAGTTTAAATATCAGCTGCTCCAACCAGACGCATAACCGAGACATTAGTTGAACTGGTCTTCCAAATCATTGTCTTCACCAACCTTATCGGTTCTATTTCCTCAACTCATTCATTTCTCATTATCGCTTTGAGTGTTTGTTCATATCTATGTTTGAAGACTTTGATCAAGACTTTCTCAATTTCCTCAGCTCAATTTCTTCAACCGCTTGTCTTCATCTTGTGTTATCCTCGGATTACGCTTTTCTCAGACCAGGCTTGTCTTCATTTCATCATGATAACCATACCTGTATTCGTATGCTTACTTCTGAGTACTTATTTATTCGCAAGTAGTTATCGCAGGAATTTCCTCACCGCAAATTTCCCAAAGGAAGAATTCATAAAATCACCTATTCACCCCCTCTAGTCGATATAACGACTTTCAATTGGTATCGAGCAAGGTACCCTTGTTCGTGGTGATTTTGGTTTAACCACCGGAGTTTTAGTTATGTCGACCGCAGTATGAAGAAAGTGACATGCCCTATCTTTGACGATCATGATTATCCTGGAAGGCCATGATGAGGAAGCGGCTCATGGCAATGAACAGCGAGTGTGGACCGCGTCATCGAGATTGATCTTATCGATCTATGCAAGATGACCGATGATATTTGCAAGTACACTGACTTGACATCTGGCTAAGGATATCATCTGCTCCTCGCCTATCCAGATGAATTCAGCAAGATGCATCTTTGCAATGCGTTTATCTAGGACCTCAAGTCTATGAAGGTCATCGAACTCAAGATGATCCCCGGTTTGAGGATTTCAAGGAATCACTCAACACGATGACTTTCAACCGTAATCATCCTTGATCATGTCTCATGGCAAAGGTGACAAGGTAATCGAATGTTCCTCATCCGGAGTTTAGTGACGATGAATCTGATGATGATGGATCTCGATGATCTCACGTAAGCGCACGTAAGATCAGTCCGGCCACTTCATCCCACGATGTCACGCCAAATCAAGACTAACGGCAAGTAAATTTAAAAACCGGACGCCACAACAACTTGTGTTCTACTGCATAGAAACTACACATAAACCTAGCTCATGATGCCACCGTGAATGTAGCAATAATTCAAAAAATTCTACATGTCACCAAGATCAATCTAGGAGATGCTAGCAACGAGAGAGGAGTGCATCTTCATATCCTTGAAGATTGCTAAGCGAAGCGTATAAGAACGCGTTGATGGAGTCGTACTCACGGCAATTCAAATCGCGAAGATCCGATCTAGCATCCTTTTGGCCATATCACATCACATAGCATACCCTGCAAAAACAAGTTAGACATCCTCTAATTGTTGTTGCATGTTTTACGAGGCTGCTAAGGGTTTCTAGCAAGAACGTTTCTTACCTACGCAAAAGCCACAACGGTGATATGCCAATTGATATTTACCCTTCATAGGACCCTCTTCATCGAATCCGATCCGACTAAAGTGGGAGAGACAGACACCCGCTAGCCACCTTATGTATCAAGTGCATGACAGTCGGTGGGACCTGTCTGACATAAGAGTACGTGTAAGGTCGGTCCGAGCCGCTTCATCCCACAATGTCGTCGAATCAAGATAAGACTAGTAACGGTAAGCAAATTGAACAAATCATCGCCCACAAATACTTTGTGTTCTACTCATGCATAGAATCTAAGCATAGACCTAGCTCATGATGCCACTGTTGGGGAACGTAGTAATAATTCAAAATTTTCCTACATGTCACCAAGATCAATCTAGGAGATGGTAGCAACGAGAGAGAGGGAGTGCATCTTCATATCCTTGAAGATCGCTAAGCGGAAGCATTACAAGAACGCGTTGATGGAGTCGTACTCACGGCAATTCAAATCGCGAAGATCCGATCTAGCATCCTTTTGGCCATATCACATCACATAGCATACCCTGCAAAAACAAGTTAGACATCCTCTAATTGTTGTTGCATGTTTTACGAGGCTGCTAAGGGTTTCTAGCAAGAACGTTCTTACCTACGCTAAAAGCCACAACGGTGATATGCCAATTGATATTTACCCTTCATAGGACCCTCTTCATCGAATCCGATCCGACTAAAGTGGGAGAGACAGACACCCGCTAGCCACCTTATGTATCAAGTGCATGACATCGGTGGGACCGTCGACATAAGAGTACGTAAGGTCGGTCCGAGCCGCTTCATCCCACAATGTCGCTCGAATCAAGATAAGACTAGTAACGGTAAGCAAATTGAACAAATCATCGCCCACAAATACTTTGTGTTCTACTCATGCATAGAATCTAAGCATAGACCTAGCTCATGATGCCTTGTTGGGGAACGTAGTAATAATTCAAAATTTTCCTACGTGTCACCAAGATCAATCTAGGAGATGCTAGCAACGAGAGAGAAGGAGTGCATCTTCATACCCTTGAAGATCGCTAAGCGGAAGCATTACAAGAACGCGGTTGATGGAGTCGTACTCACGGCGATTCAAATCGCGGAAGATCCGATCCAAGTGCCGAATGGATGGCACCTCCGCGTTCAACACACGTACAACCTCCTCCTTCTTGATCCAGCAAGGGGAGAGGAGAAGTTGAGGGAGAACTCCAGCAGCACGATGACATGGTGGCCATGGAGCTCGTGGTTCTCCGGCAGAGCTTCGCTAAGCACTACGGAGGGGGAGGAGGAGTTGGAGGAGGAGAGGGCTGCGCCTGGGGAAGGGTGTCTGGCAGCCCTCCCACCCCCCACTATTTATAGGAGAAGGGGAGAGGGGCGCGCCAAGGGGAAACCCTAGATGGGTTCGGGCGCCCCACCCCTAGGAGACTTTCCCCAAGCCGGGAGGGTGGCTGCCCTAGGGAGGCGCCCCACCTCTCCGGTTACGTGAGAGGGTTGGGAGGCGACAGCCCTTAGTGGGCTGGTTTGCACCTTCCCTTAGCCCATAAGGCCCCCAACGCTTGCGGGCCTCCAAACCCCTTTCGGACATGCCGCCATAGCCTGTACCTCGAACACTTCCGACTCCAATACCCTTCGTCAATATACCGATCTTCACCTCTGACCATTCCGAACTCCTCTTGATGTCCAGATCTCATCCGGGCTCCAACAACCTTCAGAACACATACTATTTCCCATAACAACTCTAGTGTCATCGAACCTTAAGTGTGTAGACCCTATGGGTTCGGGAACCATGCGACATGACCGAGACACCTCTTCGCCAAGAACCAATAGCTGGATCTGAATACCCATATTGGCTCCCCACATTCCACGATGATCTCATCGGATGAACCACGATGTCGGGATTCAATCAATCCGTATACAATTCCCTTTGTCCATCGGTATGTTACTTGCCCGAGATTCGATCGTCGTATCCCCATACCTCGCTCAATCTCGTTACGCAAGTCTTTTACTTGTTCCAGAACACATGATCCCGTGGCTAACTTCTTAGTCGATTGAGCTCATTATGATGATGCATTACCGAGTGTGCCCAAAGATACCTCTCCGTCATACGGAGTGACAAATCCCGTCTCGATTCGTACCAACCCAATGACACTTTCGGAGATACCGTAGTGCACCTTTATAGCCACCCGACACGCATGGACGCTTGATACACCCAAAGCACTCCTACGGTATCCGGGAGTTGCACAATCTCATGGTCTAAGGAAATGATACTTGACATTAGAAAAGCTCTAGCAAACGAACTACATGATCTTGTGCTATGCTTAGGATTGGGTCTTGTCCATCACATAATTCTCCTAATGATGTGATCCCGTTTTCAATGACATCCAATGTCCATGGTCAGGAAACCATAACCATCTATTGATTAACGAGCTAGTCAACTAGAGGCTCACTAGGGACATGTTGTGGTCTATGTATTCAGACATGTATTACGGTTTCCGGTTAATACGATTATAGCATGAACAATAGACAATTATCATGAAGAAGGAAATATAATAATAACCATTTTATTATTGCCTCTAGGGCATATTTCCAACATGTACATCCCACGTAGTGAATCCCAGAAAATGTTTCCGTTCGTTTGTATGTCACACATAGTTTTTGTGTGGAAGCGTTTGTGCACGGCTGCCTAGCAAACAGTTCTCTGCGGAAGCCGTGTGTGATTCTTAGTTGATCCAACACACCTACTTTCTTGAAACCGTGTTGGTTGTTTGAGTTCATCGCCCATGGTGTTGTCGAGTAACCGTCGCAATAGAAAACCCCAATAAGCGGGCAATTATCCTATTATTGATAATCCATGTAGTAATCAAATTGACATTTCTTATAAAACACACTAGATATTTCATATTCGTATAACGGCAACCAGGATTTCATAATCGAATTACATCAGATAGCTTTAGCACTCGGTTACACCAAAGAGGGATATAGCTAGCTACGCCATTACACAACATCACAAAGTTTCACATGCAACATCGAAAACCTTTGGAAAGTAGCATCATACACGGTAAATAGACAGATGAATCTCATCTGGGAAACTACAGAAGCAGAAGGCAAATATTGAGCCTTCAGTGATGGTGAATGTCCTTGCAACTTTAGGCCAGTGGCTATGGATAATTGCCCGCCCATCCTTCATCCTCTTCAGGAAGACTTCAATATTGTACCGTGGGTGTTGAATGAATACCTTCCTCGCCTCTTGGCAATGTAGGTGGTTTAAGAGGTAATCATCGGTGAACTGCTTTGGAAAGTACTAAAAAGAAAGATATGCATAAATCGCTGTTATAAATTTTGAAATGGCATAAGGGGTAAAAAGAAGGTAAAAGAGTTAGTACCATCCTATAGTTGACTGATGTCTTCTTCATTGTGCAAACAAAGATCTAGCTGTTATTCGATCGCAAGTTTCTTTATCCTAACAATCTTTCCGAGTTTCTTGACTTGATCGATATTCATGGACATCTCATTTCCCCATATGCAAAATGGGTCAAACAAGGGTCTAAGCCTCGATAGCGGACCTACATGTGCAAGACCAAATTGTAAGAAACCTAAATATTTAGAATGATTCCTGAACGCACAATAATGTGCTATTAGCGAAAGGACCATGCATGAGCAAACCTCGATGGTAAACTGCAAGTGCCTCCCATTGTTTCCCTTTAACACATATAAGGAAGATCTTGATCAGTTAATAGAGAGTTGCCAAACTATCAAGAGAATATGTATTGAGTACAGCCAAATTTGATTTATTTATCACATGCATACGACCACAACAAATGAAAATCAAATTGCAGAATTGAACCAAACAATTAACTGGACAGCAGAACAAATGAACCAAAACAGTTAACTAAGCACAACATTGCAGAATAGAACATATACTAGAAGATAAGACAGTTAAGAAACCAAGAATGCTTGAGAACAGTACTACGAAATGTAGCAATTGTTTGACCAAACTATTAACTGAACATTACATTTTAGAATATCAGATTGCATATTAGCATTATAGAGGACAAATCACTAGAAGGCACTGATGGTGGCCTCGTGAAAACAACACGAGCTATATTTTAAAGTACACATCCGCATGGCGTGTCGACGGTGGCCTCAAGACGAGGTGCTGCTCTAAGATCGCGGTCGGCACTCGGGAAGCCATCGCGACCTCATCCAGCAGTGCGGCTGCGATTCGCTTCTCCGCTGCTGGCTACGAGCTCCACGCTATATTACATGTGAAATGGCTGTGGCGGCGCTTAATTGGAGGACGGGTAGTGATTTGGGCGGAAGGTATTGCCGTCGGTTGGGGCATGTGGGATGGGTGAAAGCACAAGTGCTCCCTAGGTGATTTTGATAATTAATATCAACATATCTATTGTTGGACTAATACTTTTATCTAGTATATTTCAAAGAATTCAACAAAGGCGTGTCATGGACAAGAGGACGTGGAACCCCTTCAAGATGCTAAGGATGTAAGATTGGCAAAATCTCAATAGCTCAAGACTCTACATTTTCATTTTAGTGATCCAAGATCACATTGAGTCCATTAGGAAAAGCCAATACTATTAAAAGGGATGAGGTGTTGCTTAATAGCTTGCTTGCTCAAAGTGCTTAGTGATATGCCCCAAAAGCCCTCAACCACTCTTTCATTTCCACATATGTCCTAAACCTAAAGTCAAACTCGGCCCCACCTATTTGATCTATCCAGCGCCACCGAGTTCATTTGACATAGCCATTGCCGTAAACCCTAATCAGTTAGGTCTCACCGATAGGGATCTCGGTCTCATCGAGATGGGATTGCAAACTCTCCGCTTCCCTTCGTAACGCTTTTGGTCTATCCGAGATGAGCGATCGGTCCCACCAAGTTCGCAATGCAAACTCTCTGCTTCCTCTTCAGTAACGCTTTGGTCTCACCGAAATGAGCGATCGGTCCCACCGAAGTTTGCGACCAACTCTCTGCTTCCTATTACAAGAATCGACTCAGCGAGTTCATGTGATCGGTCTCACCGAGATTACATTATTCCCTAACCCTAACACAATCGGTCCCACAGAGTTGACATGTCGGTCCCACGAAAAGCCTAACATTCACATTTTGAACCATATCGATCGACCGAGTTTCACTATTCGGTCCCATCGAGTTTGGAAAATTATGTGTAATAGTTAGATTTTGTGTGGAGGCTATATATACCCTCCACCCTTCCTCCATTCGGGAGAGCCATCGAATGTGCCTACACTTCCAACATTCATTTTCCGAGAGAACCACCTACTCATGTGTTGAGACAAATACATACCAATCCAACCACAAGAATCTTGATCTCTAGCCTTTCCCAAGTTGCTTTCTAATCAAATCATCTTTCCACCAAATCCAAATCTATGAGAGAGAGTTGAGTGTTGGGGAGACTATCATTTGAAGCACAAGAGCAAGGAGTTCATCATCAACACACCATCTATTACCTTTTGGAGAGTGGTGTCTCCTAGATTGGTTAGGTGTTACTTGGGAGCCTCCGTCAAGATTGTGGAGTTGAACCAAGGAATTTGTCGGCAAGGAGATCACCTACTTTGTTCTACCCTAGTGAGGCAAGTCCTACGTGGGCGATGGCCATGGTGGGATAGAGAAGGTTGCTTCTTCGTGGACCCTTCGTGGGTGGAGCCCTCCGTGGACTCGAGCAGCCGTTACCCTTCGTGGGTTGAAGTCTCCATCAACGTGGATGTACGATAGCACCACCTATCGGAACCACGGAAAAAATCTTCGTGTCTCCAATTGCGTTTGCACACTCCAATCCCATCCATTTACTTTCTTGTAACTTGCATGCTTTACTTTCCCTGCTCATGTACTCTTGCCATGCTTGCTTGAAATGTATTGTGAATGTTTAAACTTGTGCTAAAACTCCACCTTAACTTGAAGAACTTAAAAACTGCTACTTTTCTTTGTTGAGAGTCTAATCACTCCCCCTCTAGACACCTCTTCTCGATCCTTTCAATTGGCATCAGAGCTTTGGTCTCCGTTAATTTGGTTTAACCACCATTGGAGGAAGATGGATGAGTTTACTTTGGGGAGTCTTAGACATAGAGTGCCTATACTTGATGGAGAGTTCTTTCATGAATGGAAAAATGAGATGCTTGAGATTTTCAATGAATATCACTTGAACAAGTACATTAATACCCCTTGTGCGCCCCTTGTTGATCATTTGCATCCTACTCCTAATGAGTCTCTTGACATGATCAGTAATCTTAGAATTGTCAATCTTATCACTAGAGGATTACCTAGAAATTTGAATGCTTACTTGCCTACTCTTGATTGTGCTTACACCATATGGAAATTTCTTGAGGAACCATTTCCAAACTATTGCTTGCTAAATCTAATGTGATTCTTCATAAGTCAATTGCCTTAAGTAAGATGAATTCCAATGATCCTAAGTTTGGTGATTGTTTGTTTGAGCTCCGTGACCTTATGTAAAGCAAAGGAGATGTTGGAATAATTAGCAACATCATTTCAAGTCATTAGAATATCGAGCGATTCCGACCCAAATGGATCGAGTCTCGTGCTTAAGTGTCATCCTCGGATCAAGAATGCCGACACCACACAAGATTTGAAGGATTTATACAGAGTAGGAATCACACACTTATTACATCGAAAGTCTCAAAAGAGAACTTATTACAATAAATATGGCTTAAGGCCATCTACTAACGATAACAATGAAGACTTGGAAGGTAAGTGAGTCCATCAACTCCAACGCATCACCGAGTATAGAACCACACCTAAAAGCACCTTACTCATCGTTCAAAAGTCTGCAACATGAAACGCTGCACCAAAACGGGTCAAGACATGGAATATGCTAGCAATGTAACACATAGAGAGTAATGAAAGAATAAGCCTATACTACATGCATATATGGCTGGTGGAAAGCTCTATAGTTATAGTTTTTGTGAAAGCCGTTTTTCCCTACAACAAAGGAATATATTTTATTTAACTATCATGGTGGTTGTTAAACACCGAGAATGGTTGACAAGATTATCAATCCCAGCTTAAGCATCATCATTAAAACCCAACAATATTAATTAAAGTAACATGATGAGATTCACATGATAATCCAAGTACTAGATACTCAAAATGTCCATAATCGTGACATGGCTAATCATGATTAGTTTATACACTCGCATAGGTTTATGACTTTTCCCCACAAGACTCGATCGCTTCCATTGGATTTCTCGACTACATGATGTTTGAGAAACGGATGACCGAGACACGCTTTCGTAAGCGCTTAGGACCTTACGATGGATAGACCGTTACACCTACTTTCCCTACATCTGCTAGTCTACCTCGAAGAGTTCGCACGACTTAATCAACTATGCTAGAGCCCATAATAGCTTGTGGCTGCACACGGAAGTTTCTAGTATGAAAATCTCATGATCCCTTTGGGCCGGGTGGCGGTCCATAAAGAAAACAACAGCAATCCTCGAATACCTGTACCTCAATCCACCCAGATGTGTGTTTGTTGCCACCTTAGATAACCCATTTATTAACAAACTCACATCTGTCATGGAAAAATCACTCACCCAATCCACGCCTACTTGCATAGCATGGCAAAATAAGCAAACGAGAAGTAACTCCCAAGGGTTTGATAATAAAATAGGTAATAGGTACTACCTCAATCTACTTCGAAAACCCACAATTTAATTAGATCCTAATCATGCAATGTTTGAGGATTGATCTAATGCAATAAAACTGGTAGTAAAGAGGTATGATCAAAGTGTTACTTGCCTTGCTAATGATCCGTGAAACCTAGAGATTCAAAGTAGAAAGCGAGCCTGGTACTCTATCGCAAAACAAACAAACACACAACAAGTAATCAACTAATGCACAGGTAAAACTCCAAATAAAAGATCTAACCGTAAAGTTCAACTTAAGAACTCCGGTTGCAAAAGAATCAAATCAAACGTAAACAACAAAAGTCAAACGCGTAAAGAAAACAGCTTTGTTTTACTAATTTGGATCTAAGTCAAATTTTACAGAAGCAAAAACTTGTTTAAGTTCATTAAACGGATAGAGGGTTTCGATCAAAACTCCAGCGCTAGAATCGCTCGATTCGATAAACGAGCTTAAAAGTTATACTAAAACGAAAATCGGATCGTAAATCGCGATCGTAAATAATCGTGGAAAAATCCGAGAAAAGAAAATGACGAACATATTAAGGAATGAACGTCGTTATCCGGATCTAACGACGTAATATGTTCGTTAAAGAACGAACGAGCTAACGCCGCTAAATAAATAAACCGGAAGAAAAACTGATCTATAAAAATGAAACTAAAAAATAAACCTGGTTTTTTTTAAAACCGGCGAAACGAGGTCGACCTCGGCATGTCCGTGGCGATTCCGGCGGCGCGGCGGCTAGGTTAGGTTAGGCGGCGCGGGCGGGCTCGAGGCGGTCGGCGCTGGTGGTGCACGCGGGCTATTTAAAGGTCACCAGGCGAGTCCCGCGGCACGGCCAAGTCGTTCGCTTTTTAAATAATAATGCGAGAAAAATAAATAAAAGAAATACTAAACGGACTCAAAATCCCAAATAAATTTTCCACGACTTCTAAAATCAAGTTTGACAAAGTGAACATTTATTTGGGGCCTAAATGAAATTTTGAAAATGCATATCTTTCCTAAATTCAAATAAAATATAAAACTCCAAATAAAATCTTATTTGATTTTATTATTAAATCCTCAGATTTCTTTATTTTGGGAAAGTCATTTTATTCCTCTCATATTTTCGTAATAGAAATATTTGATGATAAAATAATTAAAATCAAATGATCCTATTCTCAAAATTTGAGAAAACTCAAATATGAAAATAACTAAATCCCCAACTCTCTCCGTGGGTCCTTGAGTTCGTAGAATTTACGGATCAAAACCAAAAGCAAATAAAATATGATATGCATTGATGATCTAATGTATAACATTCCAAATTGAAAATTTGGGATGTTACAAACCTACCTCCTTAAGATGAATCTAGCCCTCGAGATTCGGGTTAACTAGAAAATACGTGAGGGTGGTCCTTTAGCAAATCTTCCTCTCGCTCCCAGGTGGCTTCATCCTCGGTGTGGTGGCTCCACTGAACATTGCAAAACTTGATAACCTTGCTGCGGGTAACTCGGCTGGCAAACTCGAGAATCTTAACTGGTTTCTCCTCATAGGTCAAATCGTTACCCAACTGAATCGCTTCCAAAGGCACTGTATCTCTTAGTGGTATAGCATCCATCTCCGCATGGCACTTCTTCAACTGGGAAACATGGAATACATCATGAACTCCTGACAATCCTTCGGGCAATTCCAACTTGTAGGCCACTTCTCCCATACGTTCCAAAATACGATATGGTCCTACAAAACGTGGCGCTAACTTTCCCTTAACTCCAAAATGCTTAATTCCACGTAGTGGAGATACTCGAAGATAAACTCGGTCTCCGACTTTGTAAACTGTCTCCTTGCGTTTAGAATCTGCATAGCTCTTCTGCCTGGACTGGGCTACCTTAAGCCTATCGCGAATCAACTTCACCTTCTGTTCAGACTCTTTAATCAAATCTGGTCCAAACAACTGGCGGTCTCCAACTTCATCCCACGACAACGGTGTCCTGCACCTCCTTCCGTACAAGGCTTCGAAAGGGACCATCTTCAAACTGGACTGATAACTGTTGTTGTAAGAGAATTCTGCATATGGCAAATTATCGTCCCAACTAGATCCATAATCTAGTGCACAAGCTCTCAGCATATCCTCCAAAATCTGATTGACTCTCTCGGTGCATCCATCATGCGTGGATGGAAAGCATGCTAAACTCTAGCTTTGGTACCCAAAGTTTCATGCAACGATTCGAACTTTGAGGTAAGCGTGTTCCTCTATCGTCGATACTCCTCGGAACTCCATGTAAGCATCGATTCGGTCATGTATATCTTTGCTAACTTAGCACTGGTGTAAGTGGTCTTTACCGGGATGAAATGAGCCACTTTCGTCAACCGATCAACTATAACCCAAATCGAGTCATAGCTTTGACGAGTCTGGGTAATCCGTGATAAAATCCATGCTTAGTTTATCCCACTTCCATTCGGGTATCGGCAATGGCTGTAACAATCCTGCTTGCGATGCTCGCCTTTACTCTCGACATACATCACAAACTG
>JAHIAM010007139.1:0-42285 GCA_021605205.1 Aegilops longissima
GTCTCCCGGCGCTGGTTTGGCGGCTGGTGCAAGAAGAGCAGCGATTGAAGAAGCAGCAGGACCGTTCGATTCAAATCCAGCGTTCTGCTGCTAGAATCTTTGTTGACTAAGTTGACAAGCCCTGCGTGCAGCGTCAGCGTAGTAGGCCTGGTCAGCCTCCCAACGGTGCACCCGGATGTCGATGGGAGGAATCATTTTTCAGCGTAATAAGGAGGCAGTTGATTGCGTGCGGCCAGGCCGGCGGAGGGAGTAGGGTGGGCGGGAAGCCTGCAGCGACATCACAGTGAGCCACAAGAGGAGGAGCGGCAGTCCTGCGGCGCTAGTTTAAGCGGTGGGCGGGAAGATCGGAGATTGAAGAAGCACGTCGGCCGTTGGATGGACATCCAACATCCACTCTTTGCTAGAATCGTGTGTTCTTGACAAAGCCTTGCGTAAACAAATCAGCCATTTGCTATTATTTTATAATTTTTACTCATTTTCTAATTCATATGGAATTTATTGCAGCCGTTTTCCATTTTAGAATTGCTGGCCATTTTAGAGTCGGTACCAAGGTCAAAAATTAACTAAATATGTGGGAAATTTTGAAAATTCACAAATTTTCTTTGAGGGCGAAATATTCTTAATCCAAAATTAATAGCCATAATTTAAAAATAAATTAGTACTATGTCATGTTAAATCCAATGAAATACGTATAAGATATCAGTGAAGAACAAAAACAAAAAAAACTAATATCCCATTTGCTATAATTTTTTGGAATTTTCAACCCCTTTTGATATTACTTTTAACAGACATTGACCATACTCTTTGGCCAGGACGGAATGCATCCCTCCTCGTCTTGAAAGATTTGCAGCCTAGTAATTCGGAGAAAACAAATAGGCCTAGCTTGGGTATTCTTCAAATAGAAATACTGGGCTACCTATTTTCCCAAAGAACTGGTGCATGAGCATTTAGCTTTATTTATTTATTTACTTATTTATGTTTAGGGACCATGAGCATGTACAGGCGGATTCATGTGAGAGCCTCCCTTCCGATTAATTATGGGCTTCTCTATTACAAAAAATAGTATGAGCTACGTGCATGCAGGGCACTAAAGGATCGAACCGTTACAGCGACTTCCAAAACATTGTGTTTGTCATTCTAACAACACATTTATTCAACCAATAGGCGAAATATACTACTGATTGTACATTTGAAAACAGCAGCAGCAGCAACCAGGGCTGGGGTGCAGCGAAGTATAAGCAGGCGGAAGAGTGAAGCGCAGCTCTCTCTTCCAAACCAAACATCAGCCATCATTACAAAGGGCTGCAAAAAGAACAAGTGTATGCATCAAACTAAATAAAGATCCTACTACACCAAGTATGCGCATCTAACTAAGCGGCTTAGTTAGGCGTTACTATTATTAAGCTATGGAGATTGGTTGGCGGCTTGAACGAGATGGGTGCTGACGGAAACTCGGCCAGCGGTCGAAGTCGATACTTGCGACCCTCTCTCCTACTTTGGGCTGCGAGGCGTGGCGGCATATATCGAGGTATGGTGCATGCGAGAGATGCATGATGCGCTGTGTACACACAGTTTTGCACGATGAACGAAACTGCGCTGCCATCATGATCCTTGCCGTCGGTTATCTCTGGTTAATCGGATAATTCAGTCGACAAGCGAGGCGTGCACCAAGGCTACTTACCAGCCTCGGTCAAAAATTCCTGAAGGCCCGAGAAAGCTGGGATCCTGCTCAAAGACCTTGCGGTGGCTGTGATTGTATTCCATGAAATAACACGTCCGGTATGTGTGAGCGATCATCAATCTTTCACCATCGTCGTCGAGCAGGGAACCACCTGCAACTGCCATGCCAGTTTTCTTTGAAATGTTCTAGGATTAGGAAGGGTAGGGACACGGTGGCCTACAACATCATATCAAGTTGAGTCAAATAAAAAGGGCTCTTGATTTAGTCAATCTTAAGAACAACATGTTATGAGCATGAATATTTTTTCGGTAAATGTTGGCGATAATATAAGCAAGCCATCATGATATCATAGGAAAGTAACATCTGCTGTAACAGCCGTTTGTAGTGATGGTGGAGTAGGCCAGCAATAAGTCCATCCATAGAAGAAGTCGATAGCGTAAATGAAGCCCTTGTGTTCAATGGCATCGAGAGAACCATGGAGGATGTATGATCCTGCGATGGGCGTGCAGATTTATCCACTTACGCGGTGACACTGTCGGATAAGGCGAGACCAGCGGTTGAAGAAGCATAATTAGCTTTGAAGTCTTTATAATTCGCGATCTTGTGGGCACTTGGCAGATTACAACCTTGAGAAAATCAAACTTGGTATCATGTTGGCTCTTGTAAGATTCCGAGTATTACGGGCGCGGTGCCAAAGCGATGTAGTGTTAATCGAAGGAAGGGGATCAATCGTGGTGTGGACCTCCACGAGCATCCAGCTACGCGACCGTCGGCGAGCACCATCAAGGCGTGTTCATGCCGACCAGTACATACGTTAATGTAGCTGAGGCTGGCGGGGATTGGATCGCGATGAAGGGGTTGATGCTCGCCACCCTCGATCGTTATGCTGCGTGACATGCCATTTACGAAGATCGGTGACATCGGCAAGCAAGGAGCTGGCTTAAAAAGCTCCGGCGAGGGCTTTGAATAAGCAGTACAGCCCGGCGAGCGCGCGGCGGTATGTAAGTCTTGAGATTTTCCACCACAGCGAAACAATGAGCTTGATTACCTCCATGGGGCGAATTCCACCACTCTTTTGGCGGATGCTGCTCGGTTACGCCATAGTTAGTGCTTGGGTTTGGACGAGGGGAGGCACCTTAAGCGGGGATGGAAGCTTGGGCGAGATTATGTGCGGACAAAGATGGAGAAGCGAATATGTGCTGCGGGAAGTGGACGGTGATGATGACTACAACACGCCCGCTTGACTTAGAGACACATACCAGCAGCGTGGGTCATATCGATGCGGACAACTTGCTTGAATGATCACGATCTTTGGTACTCCTGCGGTACCTACTACGATTACTATGCCTAGGTTGCTAGAGTAGAGTAGTAAGTAGGACTCTGCTCTACTACTAGCACGGAGGTAGTATATTCTAATCTAAAATAGTTACAAACTTCAATGCCCGGCGTGGAGCGACTACGAACTGTGCTCAAAGACCGTGTCTCGTGGTGTTTGGACTTATATGCAAAAAATAGCAAGATGCCCGTGCATTGCACGACATACCATCATCACCAACTCGGTTTTCTCTACTCCTACTCCTATAAAAGACTCGGTTGGTGATGATGGAAGCGAAGGCGTGTTCAGCCGGGAGTGCAGCGGATGGCGCAACACTATTCGATTTGTTATAAAAAACAAAGAAGAGTAGTAGAGATAGAGACATAGGGAGGAGCACGAGGTCGTGGGAGATACGGATGAACGAGGCAAGGCCTTATCTGTAAATGTGGAGAGAGGTGCGGGTATCTTTTGTAAAATTGTCATAGTTGGCTTTCTATCCGTCAGATATAGATCAGATGGTCTATATTACAAGATGGCAGGCATACCATCATCACCAAATCGGTTTTCTATAAGAGTAGATATATATAGATATAGATAGATAGAGACTAGGGAGTACTAGTAAGGACACCATCTCTTGCCGTGTGCTACTCCTGTGCTCCATTCGTGACATAGCGTCCCCTACAGCCACCCTCCTGCGCTCCATTAGCGGTATTTGTTGAAATCTGGGGAGCACACTCTACGCTTTGGCAGCATGCGACTTCACCGCTGACGACTTCTTCCCGACCTCGGCAACCACTTCCTCAACGACATGGGCGATAACCTCAACACCAGCGGTGCTGCTCCGTTACACCGTATGTGTTTCTGTCCTTCTGTTGAAATCATGGTAGAATTCATGTTTCTACTCTGTATCCTACTACTATGCTAGTCCACATGATTAGTTTCATCTCTGTTATAGCCGTCATGATTTATTTTGTGCTTATTGGATTAAATCTTGTAGTAACTTGCTCATATATTCAAGCTGGTGCAACATCCTACAGCCACTCCCGTTTCATGGGCGGCCTGGTCGATGCCTCCAAGGCCCTTCGTCCCTTCTGTGAGTGCCGATGCCGTTTGTGGCTTGGCGGACATGGTGCATCACCTCACGGATCGTGCAGCGGTCACTGTTGGCCCTTCACGGAGAACATCAAGTGCGACCGTGCTACGGTTCACCATGCGAGTCATTGGAGGATCACCGCCGCTGCTAGTCTCGGAGGAGGGCGGCGTCTTCCTCTTGATCGTGGGCACCGGCGAGGCCCGCAGGCCGCCGCCCGTCTACGTAATGTGCGTCGAGCGTCGCCGCTGGCTTGGCACGTGACACGAGGCAGATGTGCGGGTGCGTGGTCGGTGTTACTACCCCTCCGGTCGGCGTGGCGGCGACACCGGCCTCATCGGACGGACTTGGACTCACGGGAGCTGGGACTATCCGCCAATGTGGACTTGGAAAACCCATGGCATCCTTTACCCCGGCCAGCGGTGCAGGGACTCAAGGAGGTTCACTGGACATATGCATTATCAAGTGCACTTAGAAAACATGTAGTGTGTGTGTGGTAGCTTATGGCACATGTCTTTGCCGCTTTTGATTACTGTAAGCTTGTCGTTAAACTTGAGTGGCTTTATTGCAGTCCTTCCTTTGAACTGCTCCTCTCGGTGATCTGATGTAAGACACTTTGGGTTTCATTTGATAATGGAACGGGAGGACCTCCTGTTCTTCTAAATTTTTTCGCATTATCAAGTTAAATGTTGATCATTAGTCTTCGCTCAATGTAATCCGCTGTCTAAGCATGTGGAGACTTCCATGCAGGATCTTGCTCTATTGGAGTATCGGCGCATGAATAAAAGTGTATCCGTTTATGGTTTAGTCTAGAATCTTCCATGTATGCATTTTTACTACTGATCTTGGTGAAAGACTTATGATGAACCATTTCTTACATCTCCTCTCCCCTTGCAAGTCATCTGATTTAATCCCTCCGTCTAGGTGTATAAGGACATGGTTAATATTACTTAATAGTATAGCCAACTGTTGACTATAAGAAAGTGCCATGTCATCATAGCCAACATGTATAACAATCGATACTCAAAAACTAATTCTTAAAGGTCATTTCTTGCAAAGCACAATAAGTGTTATTTCTTCACAAGTTTTGGATGCAGGTTGAGCAGTTGAGCGCTTTTGTTTGCAAAAGATACCTTTTATCTATTTCACCGGATGTTTGTGAGCTCTAGAGATGAGATAATATCTGAAGAAACCTATCGATACCCGTTACACATGAGATGACCCCACATCCTTTGTCAAAATAAACAACTCCTCGATCAATGCATTTCACTCTTGATTGCAAGCATACGGGCACCTTACTACTATAGATTAGAAATACGACCAAAATTGAACTAACATTATATATAGTATGATAAATACTGATGCATGTCACCTAAAATTATATCATTCAAAACTATGTTCAAATCTGAAACCAATGATATAGTTTTGTTGACATGCATAACATTGTCGATTAAATCTTGATCAAATTCAATGGGGACTAATAAACCACGACCGATGTAGTACAAGTGTAGAGGCGGCGCTGCAGGAGTCTCACCTCTCACCCGCTCGTGGCGTGGCGATAAAGCCGTCATATCACAAAACCCAACCACTCCCGATAATAAGTGGCTGGTAAAATAAGCGGACAAGCAACCATCACATCCCTCCGTCTTTTTGCATTTCATCTCTCTTGCATTTACTTTCTCCGGTTCATCTACTTTTCGATCCTAGCTACTACTCCTAGGGCCAGTTCTTGGCGGCTTCCCCAACTTTTACCACAAGACTAGTCACGAGTGGAGAGTAACAATAAGGTGCCTCACTCATTTATTTGGGCTTCTAAACTACTACTCCATCCTGGTTTATTCCTCACCATTGTAATTTGTGCTAAGTTTTGACCAAAGATTTAACTGATAAAATGTTACTCCCTCCGTCTAGGTGTGTAAGTCATCTTACTAAAACCAAATAATCCCAAAACACTTAGGCGCGGTGCATTAACTTCTACCTCGTTTCTTGTTTCTTGACATATCAACCAATAAGAGATAAAGAGTGTGCATGCTTTTAATGACTTGAGATATCAAACACGACATGCAGTTGTTAGTTCATTGCATGCAATACTATTAATTAACAAATAAACGTTAACGTTTCTCGTTTTCTCCTCCTCCTTGGTCATGGTGCACAACCTAAGATGACTTACTCACCTAGACGGATGGAGTAGTGCATGTGACTTGCACTAACATTTCATTAGTTAAATTTATGATCAAAATTTGACCTGATTACAATGGGGACCAATAAACCGGAACGGAGGTAGTAGTTATGGGATTACTAATCTAGAAGCCTAAAAGAACTGGCCTGGTACTCCTACTAGTAGTAGTACTCAAGTTGGAATTCAATTGCACGACACAACTTGTTAGGCAAAAAATTCAATACGAGGGTGTAGGAAGCGGTTTGGGAATTTGCATGCCTTTCCAACCGTGAGATACTCCATACAAAATCTGACAGAGAAGGAAGCTAAAGTAAACAATCAAGCGAGCATTTTGCATTTGTTTTGCATTGAATCATTTCACAAGCTTGACTAGTGTTGTTTTCTACTTTTACAAAAACGCATCGTAATGTTAAAGCGTGCATTTACATTACATAAGTAATAGTAGTACTCCCGCCGTCTAGGTGTACAAGTCTTCCCTCCTTGGTCACGGTGCACAACCAAAGATGACTTATTGACCTGGACGGAGGGGTAGTACAATCTGCAAGCATATATCGAGAGAGGCGTGTAGTGCGATAGTATATAGTAAAGTTTGTGCTATATGCGCATTACTTGCAAAATCGTCTGAATACACAAGGTTTCCAAACTTTCCCTTTTACATACTTAATTAAGGATGCTAAAATTCCTGAGCGTTAAGGATTTATCATTTGCGTCCCAAAACTAATGAGATCGCCTTCTGAAACAAAAGTATACTCCTCCTAAAAGCCACGGCGCTCGCGAGGAGGCCCTTGCGGCGGCGCCACGAGTGCCACTGGTGCGCGGCCGTTTCCCAATGCGCCCGACACGCGCCTCTTCCTCAACCGCCTTCGCGAGGTGCTGATTAGCGGCTTGCCCGGCGGCGCGCGATCTCACGGTGTGGTGATCCGGCGCGAACAGGTACTCCGCCTCGGCTGAGCGTGCACCGGTGGGCGTACCACGTATATATGGCGCTTAGGCCTGGCTGCACTCAGGCGTCGGCGCAGGCGTCCTCCGCCACCCTCATGGCCCCGCCGCGAGTATACCGCCAAAGAGCCAATTGCACGACTCTCTCGCCGCGACATAGGCCTCCATGCAGCTTGTTCGCGATGCGCTTCTCTTCCTCGGCCTTCTTCTCGCCTCTAATTTTGGCGCTCTGCTGGAAGCAAAGCCTCCCACAAGGCGACATCCATTTCTTTCCAAAGCTCCTCAAGGCTGGGAGGCTCGCGGGGGCTGGCGTTCTCCTCGTGGCGGGAGGCGCGCGTCCTCCGGCCAGCGTCTTTGGCGAGATTAGGAACACCGGCGCGTCCACCTCGGCAGCGTCGCGGCGAAGCGGAACACCAGCGCGTCCTCCTCGACTAGTGGCGGCGAGCGGAACACCGGCGCGTCCTCCTTGACTAGTGGCGGTGAGAGCAGGCGGCGGCGTGTCGCATAGCGGCGAGAGAGGAACACCGGCGCGTCCTCCTCGACTAGTGGCGGCGAGAGCGGAACATGACAGCGTGACCGTCCGCCGCGGTGCAGCGAGGGCTCCTAGGGCTTGGGAGGCGATGCCATGGTGGTCGACATGAGAGGAGGGAGGAGATGGCGATGAGCGTGAACATGAGGGGAGGAGATAGCGATGTCGTGGGGCGCAATATTTATAGCGAGCAATGGCACACCTCGTAAGATATGGGTGAGCTGCTGCAGCTTAGCGCAAGTCGGTTCGTCAGCGATATGTGGGCGGAATACCCGTTGGGCCCTTATGTTAGTGACCCAATGCCTCTGATTAAGTAACATCTCGTGGGCATATTTGTTGGAGTAAATTATGGGGAAGCGAAGGGGTGGAAATATTGCTGGTCTGTGGATTGGACGGCGTGGGGAGAGAGTCATGTATGCATATTTTTCACAGGGGTGGAGTGGTGGGACGCCCGGAGAGAAGGAGAGTTTGGCGGCATATTGTTTCCCACATGGAGAGGAAAAGATTTGGAGGCGAGCGGGCTTCCTGCGGTATGGGGAGCGGTGCATAATAAGTCATCTTGCATGCGGGCTAGGTATAGTCTCAAGTCATTAAAACATACCGCCCACACATGTTCATATTTCAAGGTGCACTAAATTATTGCATGCGATGATTAAGGCTGGCCATAATGGTGGTATCTTAGCTGGTATCATGCTGCAGGAATACTAAACGTCTTGATGTGGCAAAGAATTAAAGAAGAGAGGGGTTAGAGTAACTAGTGTTCATGCATGCATTGGTAAACACATTTTTGTGTGAAAAACGACGACACTAGTTGAGTACTTTTGCAGACTTCAAAAACTATTCCACATCTACTATCTTGCTAAGAGTAGGTGAAATTTTGAATCGAGCCCTTTAAACTAGAAGGGAGGTAGTGGTACTCTAATAGCCAACCTTGTTGTGATGACAAGATAGGACATGGCATGCACACGGGCGGAGGAACTAGTCGCATTGTGCATTTAAGTTTTGTATGAAGTCAATGTACCTCTACTTTCACGGACTTATAGAAAATGTATCAACATTCACAATGTCAAATCAATATTTTACACTCATTATAAAAGCGTAGTTCTTATACTCATTATAATCATTATTTTAGATATTGATATTTTTAGTATAAATTTGGTGGTGGGATTTCATTGATGCTGTCAAAGCGTGGAGGAAGCGGAGCTTAGGGCTTACATTGCCGATCTCTACATAGGTATTTCTCTTCATAATCCTGTAATTTTAGAGGCTGATTGAGCTTTTGTGGTAGCGTCTCTTGCATCGGGGACTATGACAGGTCTGCTATCGTGACTGAAGATGAAAGTGTTGAGCATCTCGAAGTTGATCAACAATCTTCAATTGTCAAAGATTAGCCGTTAGGCCAATAAGGTGCACACTTAATGCGCTAAGTATAGCTTTGACAATAGATTAGATGGTATTCTTGTAAATAACGTCTTGCCTGTGTGGTGAATATTATGTCGAATGAGTGTCTTTGGTGTGGCTGGTTAATTAATATAAGGTGGTGTTCAAAAAAAGTATAAATTTGGTCAAACACTTTGCAAGCGGTTGGTGGGGAGTAAAAAGGACGAGAGGAGTATCATGCATGCGGAGTAGGCAAAATTGCTCATTTATAGCGGTCGAAGTCTCAAAGGCGCGACCCGCGCGAGGAAAGCGAAAGGTAAATGGGGCGCGGTTGGCGGAATTAGTGAAGTTACATCGGTGCGGCATGGCGTGCAAAGCAGGCGAAGCTATACCGTCGGGGCTATGATATGGGTCTAGTAGACATGACATCTAGTGGGTCCCGCATAGTTCTCGAGAACTCTTTGGGGCTTGCAGCCGTTTATCCACGGGCAAGCCAGCAACCCCACGCCGTTCGCCGCCCTACCGTCCCGTCTTCTACTACCTTACAATAGTTCGCTCCCAGTCGCCCCGTCCTTTCACATTAGTTCACCCCCAGTTTTTGCGGGGTACAACAGTTCAACTTCTCCTAACCGTCCTCCAAAATCCATGGCCTCCCAAATCTCCATGGTCGTCGCTGAGTACCAGGTTAGATCCATCACCGGTGATCATTTCATCGTCATCTACACACGTGGATCCGCGATGGTGAAAGCATGGCTTGCTCGCTTCCTACGTTGCGTACATAACGTTTGCTTGGTCTACCACATATGCCATGCCGACGTTGAGTGCCAGGATTTTAAGAACTTCCTCAAGGACAAAAGAGTGAAATTCGTTCTGTAGGCTTTAAGAGCAGCGAGGGATGTCTGCGTCGGATAGGTCTCGTTGTAGGCCAGCCCTTGATCTCGGAAGGCAAGCTGGTGTCCTCCTCTCAACCTTCAATGCTGACCTGGCAGCAGCCATGATTGATCCTTAAATGCGCTAAGCTGAAGAAACCTCATCACGAGTTTCATCATGCATGGGAGTCAAAGACATTAGATGAAGATCACATCCATGCGCAGCAATGGATGCCTACCTTTGTTTAAATATCTACAAGGGTTGGATGAAGAAGCGAGCCAGATGTCGGTTCAAGCAAAGAAGCGTCGGCGAGGAAGAGGAAGGGGGCGAGGGGCGAAGTCGAGGGCGTGGACTCGGACTCGAGTAGGTGGCGATGCCATCGCTCATGCTGGTTCTCTGCTTTGTGTCAAGCGGACTAGTTGCTTAGTTTATTTTCAAGGGTGTGTTGTCTTTGAGGCCCTAGCAGAACTATGTTTAGTATGTTCTTTCTCGTTATTTGAACTCTTTAGTACGTACAGTAGTACTAGTACTATGTCTTACTAATGTTCTTCTTGCAGTTGGTACTACTGCTCGTATCTTCGTGTTCCTACTATACTTAATACGTTCGTACTAGTAGTATAATTTGGGTCAGTCGATTTGTGAAAGAAGTTCGATGGAGCGAAGGAAGAAGATGGCAGAAGAGGTGGAAGAAGCCCTTCTAGCCATCCATGTTGCATCAAGCGGCTCAAATGAGTCGTGACCAAAGTGCTCCTTGATTGCAGGATCACGTGGCATTCAAGGTCTGAAGGTAGATTCGCATCCGCACCCAGTTTGCGGGCTCGGCCTTGTAGCGACCAGCTTCCGCCGCAACAGCCACCATCGCGCCTCCTCCGGCGGGTGGAAACGACAATGACATGCTAGTTCCTCCTGCGCGGCGTCTTTGAAGCCTTTTCGTCCTCCTCTTCGTATGCTGCGTGCATAGGCGTGGCCCACCAGCTGCTTTCGCGTGCTTGGCAGCGGCGGCATCGCGAGAGGACTACGGGCGGCGTGGTGGCGAGCCTTGACTTCATGGCACAGGGATGGCGGCGACACGGCTGTGATGGGCGAGAAATTGTTGGTCGGAGCGGTAGCGCCGGCATCTTGCGCAGCGGCGGCATATTGATGAGTGCGGCGTGTGGGAGCTTACTTTAGTTTTATATAAGGTTGGTCAAACTTAAAAAAACCGTACTAGTACGTAAACATTAGACTTAGGTGGCGCTTTTATTAGTTAGTACCACAGCCATGATCACGGAATCCTGTGCAAGCGCGTGAACCGTGACGCGATCGATCGAGCAGTGCGTCACCGTGTCGGCGCTCGAAGGACATCCACGAACCTTTTTGTGTGTGTGAAAACAATCCTCGAATATTACTCAACTTTTTTTTTCCTGGGGAAGTTCTTGGCCTGCAATATTTCCATATATTTGAATTTAGCTCAGTTCGTGTTTATTTGGATTTGGGCGTTTTAGGTGCGCCTAGTTTTTTAATACTGATTTTTTGTGTGTGTGACTGAGAGAAGCGTGTGTATGTGTCCATATGTGTGTTGTGGCGGAAGGGCAATGTGGAGGCGGTGTGCGTGTAATCTGAGACATAGAGAGGTGTGAATGTGCAAATGATCATGCATGAGTGAGACATAGATAGATATGCCGATCGTTGTGTATACATGAGAGAAGCAGTCTTCTAGTTTACTTTTGTGTGTGTGTGTGTGTGTGTGAGAGAGAGAGAGAGAGAGAGAGAGAGAGAGGAGCATCCGTAACACAACAACCATCTCTCTCGATTAGTCCGTCCCTCGCTTGCAGTGCATGCAACACATGCATCAGCGCGCACATTTTGACATCCTCACCCGGCCCTGCCCACCTCAAGGGCCGCACAATCTCTTTGTGAATACCCATTTCTCTCCTTAGGTTTGTTTTCTCTCAATATATCTCTCTCTCACACACACACACAAAGAGACACACGCAACACAACACACACACACACACACTTCCCTGAGCACACAATTCATCCCCATCCAAGGTTATACGGCGACCACTCTCGCTTGTGCTTCTTTGCACCCCAACATGCACAACACCTCAATCTTCAAAGAGGGCATCGAGCAGATCGAAGATGGCGACCACACAGCAGCTAGAGAATGCGGGGTCATTTGGAAGCAGGGGTGATGTGGCTGACGGTGGCCCGACTCCTCCCCACCCTCTCTCTCTCTTGCACAAAATTACCAATCCCTCTCTCCCCGCACAAAATTGTCAATCCCTCAACCCACGAGATCCTTCCCCTCTAGTCCATGTTTTCAGCTCTCTCATCAAACATGTTGTCTCTTCTCCTTCCACATATCAGAATCTGGATGCACGCATCTCACGTATATTACATGTCTCCATCTTTCTCACAGACCTAACTTCTTCCTCTCTCTTTCTCTCTATCTCTCTCCCTCTGTCTCGTTAGGTTTGTCTCCTACTCTCTCGTCCACATACATACAATCTTTCCCGTCCTATCTGCTCCATCTTCAAAATCTCTCTGCATGTTTCATTCACACATTGGCTGATGTAGAGTTATGGTTGTTTTGTTGCATCCTACAAAGTAATAACTATGAAATGCATTTAGATTCTCATTTATTTGGGATTATGTGAGTTTGAGCATGTTGTGAAGTACTATAGACCTTGTATACATCTTGGGATTAGACAATGATTGTAACTATTGAATTGTATAGACCATTACATTGAAGTCAATAGCCTAATATATTTATTTCACAATTTCAACAAATGATTAGATCACTACAAACTAAGAAAACAAATGTGTACTCCCTCCGTTTTTATTTAAGTCAGCGTATTAGCATTGGTCAAAGTCAAGTTTTGTAAACTCTCGAAAGCTTATAACAAAAATATTAACATATACAATAACAAATAAATACCATTAGATTCATTATTGAATGTACTTTCACATCATACATATTTGTTATGGTAAATGTTTATATTTTCTATAAACTTAGTCAAACTTTAGGAAGTTTGACTTGGTTAAACCTAATATGTAGAGTTTACTACTACTACTAGCTAGTTGCTTAGCGAATCACTCAACACGCCACATGGGAGTCGGTGTCACAAAATTTTGAGGTCGTGGGAAAATCTCCCGACCCTGATTCAAGCATTGGGAAGTTACCATCATAGCCTTGGAACAGGCCTACGGATGGCGGCTTGGTAGGGGCTGTTTTAGTAACTTCAGGTTCACCTACCCAGCCAACCCCACCCCGGCACCAGTAGTACACTGAATACTCCCATTTTCTATCCCCCCATAAAATAGACTTCTCCACGGCACGCAACCTTCGTGCTCCTCCCTTTACATCGGCCTTTTCGTCCACATAGCGCATCTGCCTCATCGGCGACCTCGTCGCCCGCCCTTGGGCAGTCCACCGTCGTCGTCGTACAGGAGCCTCTTCCCGGCATCGTCTTCCACGGTCTCGGATCAGCTTCCGGAAGCGGCGCCAAGCGAAGTACCACCGTCGTGGACAATGAACGACTCCGTTGCCGACCATGACTCCACAGAGGCGCGCGACCATCATTCTCCTCCTCGATTGGTAATGTGTGTATTGAATCACTTAGCGGTACATGTGCAGTTCAATTTTGTTCATACCTACCCTTCAAATTTCCTGGGTGCTATTGTTCCCGTAAAAGTAATTGGTTATAGCCTCCATTGTCCAACAGAATATCATCTTGTAATTGTGCGTCGCTCTGTATCTTATTTGTGCTTGGTAGGTTTTCATACGCAACCAGTAGTGTGGCAAATGATGGAAAGGTTTTAGAACTAGCAAGATGCCCATGTGTTGCGCATCAAGATGCATTTTATGAGTAGTTTATCTTGTGGGAGAAAAGGATGAGCGAGGAAGGCCTTATTTACAAATCTGGAGAGGGGTATGGGTATCTTTTGCAAAATTCCCATTTGTTTCCTTCCTATCACATCGGATATAAATCGGACAGCCTATATTACAAGAAAAAAAGTATAGAGAAAAAAAGTAGACAGTAAAGGAAGTAGAGATAAATATTAAATATTAAATATAGAATAAATATAACAGTAGAGAAGAGATTAGAGATAGCAGAGACGTCGGGAAAGGATCGGCAGCAGAGAAGCGGCGGCAGGCGTGTGCTAGTTTTGGCGCCTTGGCGTCCAAGCGCTTTATAAAATCAACGCCCTCCACGCTCCGTGCCTTGCCACCGCTCTCTCCCCACTCATTTTGCCTCGCCGCCGCGCTCACCTGCCATGCCAGCCGTCGCCGGAAACAGGGATACCTTGGCGTCGCGCGCCCTCGGCGGCTTCTCCGCCGAGATCCGGTTCGAGATGCGCCTCGGCCTCGGCAATTCGACACTGCCATGAGGCCGCCCAGCGTCTGCGTGGCGGCGTGGCGCCTCCGGTGGCCTCATAGAACATTGAACTTCCCCAGCGTGTTGACACGGGAGGCGGGCGCGGGAGCTTGCGCCTGCGCGCGACTTAGCACCGGCGAAGATCTTCGTGACAACCGGGCGGGAGCACGTCTCGCATCTCCAAGATGGACTAGGAAGCCATGGCGCTGTGGCCAACACTTCCGCAGGACATCATCAACAATATGAGTTCTGGCGCAAAGGAAGCGGAGAGGGATAAGAGGAGGCGGAAGCGAGCCGCCTATCGCGAGGACAAGCGTGGGTGGCGAGCGCTCAATTCAACATGAGGCTAGGAGCAGCGTGCATACAGGAATCCGGCGACGATCGGTATCTTCATGCCTCGGTCAGGCGTCGGACAAGGACATCACCGAGGAGGAGTCGGACGACGACGAGTAGTTGAATTATCTTTTTTATCTATCTATCTTGAGAACTATCCTCTACTCTATCTACTTCTCGATCTTACGTAGTGTAGCGCTTTTTAAAGCGCCCAGCGTTCGATTCTGTTGGAGATGCTCTAACATGGCAGGCGAGTGCTTTAATGTTGCCCACAATATCTGTGAGTATTACTAGTAGTATATTTTTCTTGCCATGTTGAGATTTTAAAACCACAGTGCGAACATGCATAGGAGCAATGAAGAACAAACACGGGATATTCGGGACATCTTCAAGGGCGTGGCAAGTTAAAGAGAGCTGCACGAACCTGTAAAATGAGCTTTGGTAAGTAACACCCTTTCAATTACTTTCGTGTAGCCTCGTGTTCTTGATGTGTATATGTTGTAGTTTACTGTTTCTCTTAAGCGTGGTGTTCTTGATGTGTAATAAGAAGACTCTTAATCGTCCTAATGCTTTCGTTCTTAGCTTGATGTAGGAAGTGGGTGTTCTCACCTTGTAGTGTGTTTTATATATTTTTCCTTTTGAATTCATTTCTTGAGTTACATTTATCTGGCTTCTACTAAATGGAACTAGGTTGCTCACAGTATTGATCTAAAAAAGTAACTTCATGTGGGGATGCGGTTCTGCGAGGAGGAAGTATGGTCAACCTCGAGATCATGTTTCCAAAATGAGGCTGGATTACACACAAGGTTCAGTTCCTAATGATGTTGGATTAGACACAAGGTGCAAATTCGAGATGATGCTGGATTACACACAAGCCGGTGGAGTAAATCGACTGTTCGTGTCCTCGTGGCATTAGTAAAGGCTGAAAAAAAGCGTGCAGCAGCCCTTGAGAATGTAGCTGAGTTCTGAAGAAGCGAAAAGAGCAATCGGATGCTCTTTTCACCCAAGCCAAAGAAGAAATGGAAGAAGCCAGAAATAAGCTAGCGAGGCGAGAGCAGGCTGGCGTCTCCTGCTATCTAAAACTGTTGTCAATACAAAATTTCCTTCATAATAGCTAGGTTCAAATGTTTATCCGTCGGCATGCTGTTGTGATGTCCGTGCATCTCTTGATGTAGCACAAAATGATTTTTTGGGTCATGTAATAACAGCAATTACATTCCAAACAATAATAGGCGAAGCATTGGACATGGTATAGTTCACGCATAAGCCCGACATTCCAAGTTCAACTTCCACATCAAACTCATGTTCACGAGATATCGCACATTTCATACATAATGTCCACAACCATGATTCATTTCAAAGCCAAAAAAATGTGAGAGAGTTATAAATAAAGAAAAACCTCTACTAGTTCACTGCTACGGTCACGAGCACAACAAGTCAAGACCATCGTAAATTAATTATGTTTTAGTCATTTTTGTGTTCGACATGCTGCCCGGCTCATGGAAGGGCGTGATGCCCGGCACTGCAGCGGATTCAATGAAGGCGGTAGTAGGCAGTCTTAAGCTGGTTGCCTTGTGGCGAGGCGTGCTCAGCCGGACTGCGGCGAGTGCGACCCTCTTGGCGGTGCGTCGGTTCAATGCCTCGCTATGAGTGGTCGCGTCCGTGTCGAGCAATCACTCCCTCAGATCCTTTTTTGCTTGGGTATAACAAAATCTCGTTTCCATTCACATTTTACAAGTAAAATTCATGGACAAACTTGACCCAAAATACGATGGGGACTTGTAAACGAGAATGGAGGTAGTAGTTTTTTAATCAAAGAAGGTTTCCCCTTCCGATTTTCATTATTGAAAACCAGCATCTAAATCTAAACCATATTATTTGCCCTAGAACTACGGGTTCAACATCTACTTAACATAAACCCATACAACCTCCATCCAAAAAAAACCATACAACCATCGCCAAGGAGGTCGTAGTACTATGAATTCCATTTTCGCTCCATACCATTAGTTCTTTACTTACTACTTACAAGCGCCATTGAAAATCAGAACTCTTAACCCGCTAAAAAGCGATATTTTAAGCGTGGCTACGATCTGCAGCAAGCTGGCGAGCCACCGCGCTCCAAGTCGTTCACTGTGGTCCCGACCATCAACTCCTACGGATAAAATTATCACGCGAGCTGACTATTCCTACAAAGGTGCTCCACCACGTACCCGGTACCCGCGAATGCAGCAATCGTGCACCTAGGGTTTTAGGGTTTATTTGTTAACATTGCCTTTACGTAACACTCATGTGTGTGAGATAGCGAGAGGCCGACTGCGTGCGTGCGCCTCTTCTCTTCGTATATGTACTCCACCATTTGTCTGGTGTCCAAAAAATTATAATAACTACTAGCAATGTGCCAATGCGTTGCCACACGATCAAAGTAGATTATTACATATTCACCAATTTGATAGAAAAAAAAGTCTAGTTTTGAAATACGTATATCACTAAAAATATGTTATGTTTCACTCAAAATATATTCCTTTGGCATTTTTGATGAGATAAGGGAGGAATGTTGTTGGTTTCAAGATTCGAGAAGTGGTATATGTCTAATTTCTACTCTTACTAGCAAGATGCCCGTGCGTTGCGGAACATCAAGATCTTGTGGGAGAAAAGGATGAGCGAGGAAGGCCTTATCTGCAAATGTGGTGAAGAGTCGGGTAAATTGCCATATTTTCCTTCCTATCCGTCGGATATAAATCGGACGACCTACATTGCAGGATGGCAGGCCCACCATCATCACCAACTCTATTTTTATCCCTACTCTTATAAAAAGCAATGTCGGTGATGATCGTGTACGCCATCACGCAATATAAACCATCGATCTATATCGACGGATAGCACTAAAAAAAACACTTCCGTGATGATACGTGTTTGTCGCGATGGGTCGCGTTTTTTGTCATGCATGTACATCCATGACAAATTTATGCGAGAATCAAGATAGTCATACATGTCTTTGTAAGTAGAAGTGTTCCATGACATTACCAAAATTATCATCACGGAAGTGTCCACTTCCATGACGATAAATCGCGCGTCCTGAAGTGCTTTCGTCAAGGGTGACCGACCGTGGCATCCATCGTAGCGACGCCGTTAAGCTATCGGGTCGGGTTTTGGATCCGATAACCCGTTAACGGCCCGACCAATGGGAAATTTCCGTGTAAAATTCTTATTGGCGGACGAAACACATGTCGACTTATGGCTGGGTGGGATAGGCGTGTCGGTTTGGGTTTGGCGGATCCTTGAGGTTCGAACTGCAGGGGTGCATACGGAGATCTTTCCCCTACCGACTCACGCATTGATGGTTTTGCAAGGGATCTAAAACTAGGAGCGATGAACAGCACAAGAGACACAAGATTTATCTGGTTGGGCCACCATTGTGGTGTAATACCCTACTCCGGTGTGCGGTGTGGTGGATTGCCTGCAGGGGCTGATGAAGAAAACGTACAAAGGAAAAACGACCTCGCGAGACTGTTCTTGAGCTTGTCGATGGACTGCTTGGGTGAGTCCAGTCACTTCTCTCTCTCTCTCTAGTGAGTTCGACTTGTTCACGATCCGTCCTCCCCTCTCTGTGGTGGCTAGTCCTATTTATAGAGGAGGCCACAGGCCTTCCCAAATAATGGCCGGGAAGGCGCGACAATTGGCCATTTGAAGGGAACATCTAGTACACTTATCGACTAAAGTTGGTCTTGGCTGTCAAAGGCTCAGCGGTGGCGCTGTCACAGGCTCCACGATGACCTCCGATCCTGCCGCTCTGCTGGTCTTGGTCTTGTTGCACGGCGGTAACCTTTGCACGATGCCTTGGCCTATGCTTGCCTCCTTTGCACCAAAGGGAAGCGAGGACAACTAGCTTGGTGGCGCCCTTTGGCGCCGCTGGTCTCGTTCGTCATGGCTTGCATCACGGGGCACCCTCGTGAGGTACCTGCCTTGATCTCTCCGCCTCCTCGTGAGCCTGCACTGATGAGGCTGCTCTGAGAAGGTTCTGTCATCCGCCCGTGAGGCTTGGCCCCTCGCGAGGTCTTGAGCTTAGTGATGAAGATGGGCATTGGGCCCCACTTGAAACCACGCCGCAGGCAGCGAGGCGAGCAAGTGCAGGGACCCCGTTCCCGAACACCGGCCAGTAGCCCGGGCCCAAAGCGCACCGGGCTTGGCTTAGCGGAGAAAGCAAAGGGGCAAGTCACGAGCGCCGCGGAGCCCCAACAGCCTGCGGCCTTGGGTGCAGCGTGCGATTGATTGGTCGTGGGCGTCTCCGCTTCCCCGATGCCTCGGCAACCGTCGACTTGACAAGTCCACCTGCGCGAAATGGGTCATGATTACAGCGATCACGGAGGCCGACGGTTGGCCTCCTCCGGCTATATGTATGGAACGGCGCAAGCCCTTCCAGTCCATCCCTTCTTGCTACTCCTTCCTCTCCATCCTCGCCCTTGCTCCGCATTGTGACAATGGCTCCGATCCACCGGTTTTCTGCGAAGAAGAAGCCCCGAGAGGGTCCCGACCCGCTTCCGCCGAGGAAACGGCTAGTCCTCTGCCGCCGAGATGAGGGCGGCCGGCAGGAGGTGTCAAGCGCCTCCGACGAGCTTCTGGCGACTCCGGAGACGAGCAACGACAGCTACGAGCCCTCGAGCTCGCGCCGCGCTCGGAGCCGGGCGGGCGCTTCAGGCTACCGGCGCCGGTTATCTGGATGGGGTTGGCGCCGGCGCCTGGCGGCCCACTGTTGATGATGGGGTCTCCTGCGGAGGCACGCGTAGTCGGTGTTCCTTAGGATTAGCACCTTTTATTTCCTGCGAAGAATTGAAGTAGCACCCCGCAGGGGTATGTAAGGCGCTGCCCATGTTTTTGTGAATATTTTATCTTTATGATGAATCGGTGCGAGATCTTGGTTACGCCGGCTCAGCTCCCCTTTCTTTCCTCCACGAGGGCTTGGTGCTCTTGTTGTGGTCCGGTCCTGGTAGGCTTCAAGCCGTCATTTGGTATGCGGTCGCGATCTGTGGTCAAGGCAGGAGGTGAGGCGCCGAGGTCCACTAAGAGCCCATGGTCGCGATGCTCGGAGGTCCCCTTTAGCGCTCAAGCAGCCTCCATTGGGCAAGAAAGGTAGGCAGCTTTGCCATGAGAGCAGCGATGGCGAGGTTTAAGCGCTGAGTCGGATCAGTTTTGCGTGACTTATCTTGCGGGTTTGGGCGGCGTTCGATGAGCTGCCGTGCTGTGCGGCAACAATTGAGGTGTTGCGGGTTGGGTCCTCGCGAGCTTCTTCCCTCTCCCGTGCTCTCCTTAGTGCTCTCGTCCTCGGGTCCCGGCCCTCGAGTGAGCTCGGCCGCCGCTGGTATGACGAGTCCGCGATGCCGTGGGTCAAGGCCGAGGTGAGGCTGGAGAGCGATGAAACCCATGAGTCGCGATGCTCGAGCGCCCCTTTCGGCGATGCAAGCGGATCGTGCGGAGAGGAGGAGAAGGCTCGTGATGCCCGCCGTTACTCTGGAGCAGGTCACGTGTACCAATCACGAGGAAACAAGGTTCATTGTCACGGTTGTCGACCAACCATTGGTCGCTCAGGAGGTGATCGAGAACCTTGAGGGCTTGGCGAGTGGCGCCTTGCAGAACCTTGGCGGCCAGAGCTCAACCGCTCCGATTGCTCGGCGTTGCGAGGGGCGGACCCGTGCGCAAGTGCCGTGCTGGCGAGTGGCTCAAAGGTAGGTGTCAATCGGCGGCGATTCGTCAAGCAAGTTATGTATGAATAAGCAAATCCATCTAGGTAGGTGCGGAGAAAGCACATGCCCTTGGGTATGACCGAGCAGCTTGGGGATAATGCAGCCGAGGCGCCCCAACAAGGTAAGTAAAGAACATAAGCAAAAGCGGATACATGCGAGGGGCGGACCCAGCGGCACAGGGAATGATGCAGCCAGCCAGGCGCTCCAGTAAGCGGAACTTGGAAAGGTGTCACCCTAATATGGTCGGGGATGGCGGGATGTTGAGGTAGCGGATGGCCAGCGTGATGAGGAAGCTGGCCCTCACGAGCCCTCGGGACTGGAGCCTCGGGAGGCTCGGGGCCTGAGGGTTCCTCGAGAGCCATCTCCATCTCTGCCGGGACCGCACTGCTGCTTGACCTCCTGAGCCCAGGCGCACCTCGGCGCTGATGGGCGGCGACCGCGTTCGGCAGGCGAAGGCATGCAAGCAGATCTTGTGAGGTGGACCCTCATAGCGCCCCAGCGTGAGGCAGGCGCTCTGAGGCAGCCCGGTTGAGCCTGGTATGTCGATGCAGACTCGCGGCGCACCATCCTCGGCTGGATGTGGGGCCCACGGCGAACAGCGGCGGCGGTCGCGCATGACTCTTGACTCCTGTAGCTCCTGGATGTTCCTCGTGATGAACTCCTGAGGTTTAGCCCTCCTTGCCTCATACCTTCTGGGGAAGCGTGCCTTGAAACACGCCTCCAAGTGGTGCCCGGCGCCTCCCTCATGACCCAGCTGGGTCGGTGGCTCGCCATGAAAGAGCCCCGAGTCCCACTGAGGAGGCGTCGGGCGTGCCTTCCTATCTGACGGAGGGTGGCGCCCCTTGAGCAGGCGCGGGTCCTGTTGCCACGCCTCGGAGGTGCCTACCCCATGAGGGCTTGGACCGGTGAAGCCTTCTTCTTCTTAGGGATTGCCTCGGGAAGTCTCCGGCTCACATGTCTGGGTCTTCAATTGTTGCGGCTTGGAAGGTACACAAGAGAGCACATTGCATCCCTTTCCTCACAAAGGCCTTTGTGATGACTCCTCCTGCACTGGCATCTTGAGGACATTGTAGCCATGGTGAGTCACTACCATGAACTTGCCAAAGCTGGGTGCAGGGATGGCATTGTATGGCGGTGAATGTGGCGGACGTCAAAGTCGATGAGCTCGGTGCGGTAGTTGTTGCGCTGTCGAAGGTGATAGGAAGCGAACTTGCCCTGTCGGGGACGGTGGAGCCATCGGTGACTCTGAGAAAGGCTTGAGTGGCTGGGCTGATTGTATGGCACTTGGAGATCGTTGAATGTCTCGACAGATAGGATGTTGAGTCCTGCTCCACCATCAATGAGGGTCTGGTGACTTGCATTCTTGATGTTGGTGAGCAAAGCATGGGGAGGACTCCGGCCGTTGCCACCGCCAGAGCTGATCCGCTGAGGCTGAGCGTGATAGCGCCTGGCGACCACACGAGAGGGCGTGTGGCATCTGGCACTGGGGAGGACTGCATTCACCTCATGAGCAAAGCTGCTTGAAGATCTGTTGAGAGGCGGGGCACAGGCGCCACCCAGGATCAAGCGATCGTGGCGGCTCACAGAAGCCCCAGCCCCTCGTCGTGATGATGGTCTTCATACCTCCTTGGCGGATCTTGGAGGTGGGAGCCCTGCGTTGCCTTGAGGCGGTCCTCTCGGGGCTGGTCCTCCAACCTCCCTCGTGAGGCTGGTCACCTGCCGGTCCTCATAGATGCATCACGCAATCCTGGCGAGGCCACGGTCTTCGGCATCCTGCACCTCTTCCTCCTCCTCGGCGTAGCCCGATCATTGCGCTCGGGCGTCGGCCGATCATCTCGCTGACCTGAGCTCCTGGCATTACGTTGGGGTTGTGGGTGTGGAGGTAAGTGGTATCTGCGATACCGGCTGCCTTTGGATGACTCGGGCTGATCCTGCCTCGCTTGGTGTGCAGTTCTGCGCATGAGCACGGCAGCCTTGCGCTTCACGTCCTTGGCCTTGGGCTTCTTCTCTTGGATCGGCGGCGGAGGCTTCGAGGAGGAGCCGCCCTTCCTCAGCCACTGGCGCATTTGGTCACCAAGTTGAACAGCTCGAGGGATGTGCACAGGTCTTCATGCATTGCTAGCTCCTCCTTCATCTTGGCGTCCACGCGCCATTGGAGAAGGCTGAGATGATGGCTTCCTCCGTCACCACAGGGATCTTGGCGGGAGTTGTTGAAGCGGCTGGATGTATACATGGGTCTCTCTGGCTCTTTGCTTGATGTGGCGCATATCGCTCACGGCGGAGGCCGATCGCGAAATGCCTTGAAGTTGGCGATGGCGAGTGCGCATCTCGTTCGAGGAGGAGATTGTGCGAGAGCAGGTTGAGGCAGTTTGGGCTCCGTCCTTGGCGCCATAGAACCAATTCACCATGACCTTTTCGTCCCGTTGGCGGCCCGATGCCAGCTTCGTAAGCTGAAGGAACTCAGCGAGGTCGGTAGTGCCGTCGTGGCGAGGAGGCAGGTCTGGCTTGAACTTGCGGGCCATGCGGCCTCGCCAGCTCAGCCAGTGAAAGCGCGGCAGCCTGCGATGTACCGGGGCTCTCTGCGATCACGGGCTTGGTCTTGTGGATTCCTGCGCACGCTGCTGGAGCAGGTGCGGAGGTCTTGACATGGTGGTCTTTGGGCCGCGATCGCGGCGCTCGATGCTGGGGCTGTGAGCACCTTCTTGGGGACGAGGATCTCTGGCAGCTCCTTTCTTGTTCTTGTGAGCGCGGATCACGGAGGGTCTCGGCCGGGGCCCGCATATGGAGCAGGCGCCTTCTTGGGGAGGAGGTGGTGGGGGCACCTCGGCTCCCTGCCTCCAGCAGGGGTGAAGGGGAGGCAGCGAGAGGGGCTGCAGCAGAGCCCACACAGCAGGCAGACGAGGCTCAGCGATGCGGTCGAGCCACTCGTCGTGAACCTCGTCGATGGGGATGTGGCGCTGGAGCTCGTTTGCGCGATGAGCACGGCTCGAGCCTCCATGGGGCCTTGATGCGCGCAGGGGCGAAAGAACCAGCGAGGCGAGTGAAGGAGTAGCGGTGCGGCCCTCTCGCCTCACCAATGGATGCAAGGGCGAGGCCTGCTGCTTGTTCCCGCCCGGGCAGTGGCGGCGTTAGTGGCGGCTGACCAGGAGCAGCAGGGGTGTCCGCCGGCCAGAGCCGTCTGGCGACTTCGGCGGCACGAAGCCTGGCGCTCAGCGGGCTCGGCGGCGTCGGCCATGGACCTGACGGAAGATCTGCGCAACCAGCGAGAAGAAAGATTCCAGCGAACCCCTACAGCGCGCCAATGTCGGATTCGGGTTCGGCAGACCCTTGAGTTGAACTGCAGGGAGTGCGCCGGAGATCTTTCCCCTACCAGCTCACGCGTTGATGGTTTGCAAGGGATCTAAAACTAGGAGCGATGAACCGCACAAGAGACACAAGATTTATCTTTGGTTGGGCCACCGTTGTGGTGTAATACCCTACTCCGATTAATGCGGTGTGGTGGATTGCCTCTAGGGTGATGAAGAAACAGTACAAAGGAAGAACAGCCTCGCGAGGACTGTTCTTGAGCTGGTGCGATGGGCTGCTTAGGTGAGTCCGATCGCTTGTCTCTCTCTCTAGTGAGTTCGACTTGTTCGAGATCCGTCCTCCCCTCTCTGTGGTGGCTAGTCCTATTTATAGAGGAGGCCACAGGGCCTCTTCCCAAATAATGGCGGGAAAGGCGCCAACAATTGGCCATTTGAAGGGAACATCTAGTACACTTATCTGACTAAAGTTGGTCTTGGCTGCCAAAGGCTCAGCGGTGGCCGTCTCACAGGCTCCCGATGACCTCCCCGTGCGCTCTGCTGGTCTTGGTCTTGTTGCACGAAGCGGTAACCTTTGCTGATGCCTTGGCACATGCTTGCCTCCTTTGCACCAAAGGGAAGCGAGGACAACTGCGCATCTTTGGCGCCCTTTAGTCTCGTTCGTCATAGCTTGCGTCCACAGGGCACCCTTGTGAGTACCACCTTGATCTCTCCACCTCCTCGTGAGCACTGCTGTGAGGCTGCTCTGAGGAAGGTTCACTGTCGTCCGCCTTGTGAGGCTTGGCCCTTGAGAGGTCTTGAGATTGGTGATGAAGCTAGGCGTCTTTGAGCCCCACTTGAGCCACGCCTTGAGCGAGCAAGTCTGGGGACCCCGTTGCGAGAACACCGACAAAGGCGCCTATGATATGTCGACACATGCCACGGCCCTGTGGCCCATTTAGCTTACAAAGCCGGCCCGTTTGACTTGGTCGAAGTTATTAGGCTGGCCATAACACTTTACGGATCTCTTCGCAAATAGCCCATTTATGGCCGTTAACTCACGGCCCATTAGGCACTAAAATCGGCCCAACAGCGTCATGTGGGCGTCGAATCTCTTACCAGCCCATTTCACTTCGGCCCATGTATGGCCCACGGCGTCTTCGGCCCATATGAGGCCTTCGTATCTTTCGACCATTTACGAACCCACGGTGACTCTAGCCCATAATGAACAGTAATTTTATTTGTACCCATTAACGGCCCGTGATTTACATGGGCGTTTCCAGCTCCGTGTTAGCTTTCGCCTATTGGCCCATCGTTCTTGGGCTCCTTTTGACCCTCGATTACTTAGGCCCGTTCTTGGCTGTTCCCTAATGGGCCAAATTCGGCCCATGGCGAAAATCGACCCGTTCTTGGCATGTTCCCAAATGGGCCAAATTGACCCATAGCAATAATCGACCCGTTCTTGGCCTGTTACCTAATGGGCCAAATTAGGCCCATGGCGAAATCGGCTCGTTTACGGCCAGCCGTCCTATATTACGGCCCATCAGCGACCCGTTATGCTGTGACATTAAGCTTTTGCAGTCCTCGACACATTAGCGGCCCGTTACCGTGTTGGGCGATACCAATCTTGGATTCGGCCCATGTGACCCATTTATCCGTGACGAGGCCACCAATTACATGCCCATTTATCGATGGCGTGGGAGACCCATGGATCCCTCTGCCCGTAGAAGACCCATGGATCCTACGGCCCGTATATAGCCCATGGGTGATTCTGGCCACTAACAAACCGGGAAAAATAAGACTAGGAAATAAATAAGGCGAAACTAATGCTAGGCTATTAAAGGCGATTGCATATTACATCCACTCAACATCAAAGATCGCCACGGTGCAAATATAGGAACACACTACACTATACAAAAATGGCTTTTTGCTTTCTTGACGGTGGCTGCACATTAGAATAAATTTTGCATCGCACCAAAACAAATTACAACTATATAACAAAAGGAAGGTTGGCATAAAACTTAGCAGTCTAGCAGATAAATGCACCACGGAAGTTGAAGCTCGGTTCATTTGACTTTGCTGTTATGTTTTCATGCTGTATTATCGATGGAGCACCATAACCCTGCCTTCATTTCCCTAGGCTCTGAACAACATAGCAAATGTCGATAGTACGGTTTCAAAACCATGCATATCTTGATGACATTGAGCAATGTTTCTCCTTGTTTCTAAAGGGCCTCTGTTAGGGAATGGACTTGTATGCAGGCCAGATACAACATTGCTTTGAGCTTGCATATCTTGATCATGAGGCAGTTTGGGCGATATTGCCTTAACAACCAACCCGGTATTGCGCTTGAGCGTGCTTTTAGCCTTTGTTAGTGGACAGAGTACCGACCCACTTTGTAGCAGAGGTGACAATGCGGTTATAGTTGCCTCGCCGCCTTGAAGGTGGCAGTTCCACATTTTCCATAGCTAAGCTGAAAAGTTGAGGTTTTACATTAGTAGTACGAGCAGAAGATATTAAGGAGCAGCAAAACAAAACAAAATAGCTTTGGTCTATATATAGAACTTATTCTAGTGAACCCATGTAAAATATTAGTTGTATTTTATTGCAAAGTACATAATAAAACCAGGTTCCAAACATATGACCATGTACCATCGCTAATGTATTGTCTATTTCTTCACATTGTATTGAGGGCTAAGGATAAAGAGGCGAAGTTTATAATCACAGTAAGCATAGTATGACATCATTCATATCACAAAACAAGCGAGAATAGACAAACGAGCAATTGTAGCGTTGTGTGGGCAAGTCCGACACGGAACTAGCTTACGGGTCAAGATCAAAGACATCACTCCTCCTTTTAAACCTTGTAAGGTGCAATGATACGCTAAGACAATTGTGTATAAAATTGAAAAGAGTAATAGACATTGGCTGCAAACCATGCAGTTCAAGGCACAAGTCGAGTAAGTAGTAGTTAAAAGGCATGAGGATTAAGGACTTACAGCAGCGGCTTTGGTGGTGTAGTCATGCCCTTCTTCTTGTTGGTGTGACAGGTCCTTGAAGATTTCCACATCATTTGGTTCAGGTACTTTTTGGTCATGCGGGCTTTCATCGCATTTGAACAAGTCAATATATATCTGATAATATGGTACAGCGAAAAGAGTGAAACAGCAGCTAATTACAAGAGCCTCGCGATGTGCAATATAGCTACGAGATCTGTCATTTGTTGGAATTTCACTTTAAATGCAGTTGGCCTTGTTCTTTGAACAGTTCACCTACAAGAAGATAGATTTGTGTGGCACATGCGTCAATAGGACTTCAACATGTGATCGATCACATATATATAATGTACCTAATACTTTGGATCGGACCGGTGTTTAATGAGGCCCCTCCGGTATTCATCAGATATATTTTCCCTTTGGAGATGTTTGGGAAAGTTCACTTTGTTAGCCTTGCCTTCAAAGTGAGTTTTCCTCAAGTTATACCGATCTTGTCATGAGTAGACTTGAAAACATGGGTGCAAGCATGCAGTTTGCATCATCATGGCTATCAACGAACCTTATCTGTTGAAAATTATGTGAGTCTCATTATCAGCATCCTAGAAAGTATGGAGACGAGCAAGGCGATATTACTAGTTTCCATACATAACCATACTTACGGATAAATGGTCGAGGAAGGTGTTGAACTGGGTTTCGTCTTTGTCATTCTGTTGAAAGTCGTTATATCGACTAGAGGGGGGATGAATAGGCGATTTTATGAATTCTTCTTGAGGAATTTGCGGTGAGAAATTCCTTAGCGAAGAACAACTTACTGCGGAATAAGTACTCAAGTAAGCATAACAGATTACAAGCATTGTCATCATGATGAAATGAAGACAATCACGAGCCTGAGCGTAATCACATGATAACACAAGATGAAGACAAGCGGTGAAGAAATTGAGCGAGGAAATTGAGAAAGTCTTGATTCAAAGTCTTCAAACACAGATATGAACAAACACTCAACACGATAATGAGGAAAGGAAATGAAAGGGTTGAGGAAATAGAACCATTAGGTTGGTGAAGACAATGATTTGGTAGACCAGTTCAAGCTGCTTGTCTCGGTTATGCGTCTGGTTGGAGCGGTTGAGTATTTAAACTCGAGGACACACAGTCCGGACACCCGATCCTTGAGCACGCAGCTCGGGACACCAAGTCCTCACCGTATTCTCCTTGAACTAAGGTCACGCAGACCTCGTCCAATCACTCGTGGTAAGTCTTGAGCGACTTCCAAACCTTCACATACTTGGTCACTCGGCGATCCACAATTCCTCTTGGATGCTCTAGACCTTGGCGCCTAACCGTCTGGAAGAAGCACAGTCTTCAAAGGTAACAAGCGTCGGATCCATGAGGATCAATTTCTTGATGATGCTCAATCACTTTGGGTTTATGGGGTTTGGTTTTGGGTTTTCCTCACTTGATGATTTTCGCTCAAATTCCTCGGAGGATGGGTTGCTCTCAAATGACAAGTGTCAAGTTCTCTCGGGCAGCCAACCAACTAGTGGTTGTGAGGCGGCTATTTATAGCCTAGGGAGCAGCCCGACATGATAAGACATAAATGCCCTTCAATGATATGACCGTTAGGTGGATAAGATATTTGGGACAGCGGTAGCGTATGACAGCAGTCGGAAATTTGAACATCAAATTCCTCGGGGCTATCATGTTCCTCCTTTGTGTAGGCAATTCGCCTTTGGCGAATTCCTAACTCCTCGATCGAGAACAAATTCCTCGGTGACCGGAAGAGCTTCGTCTCATCCTTTGAAGAAATTATTGAAGCTGTATGAGATTTCAAAAGCTTCACTCGAAGGGATTGGTAGGTGTAGGATTTTGAGTTGAGCATCACATGGAAATTTTTCCTTAGTATTTCCTCGACCCCTTTAACGATCGGTGTTTCCTATGACTCAAGAAGAGAAAATGAAACTACGAAAACAAAAGTCTTCACGCTTCATGTTCCTCAAATGAATACCAAGTCTTGAGGTCACACCAATTTCTTCACTTTCAAAGTCTTGAGAAAGTCTTGAATATCAAAGTCTTGAGTTGAAGAACTTCATTTTTGAGAATTCGACTTTCTTTGTAAATATCAAACTCCTCATAGACTTATAGACCTGTGTACACTCACAAGCGCATTAGTTACTTAACCTATAAGTCTTCAATACACCAAAATCACTAAGGGGCACTAGATGCACTTACAATCTCCCCTTTTGGTGATTGATGACAACATAGGTTAAGTTTTCAACGAGGATAAACATATGAAGTGTAAATCTGATAATGAGGAATTTGATTGCAAGATATAGAAGAACTCCCCACGAAGATGTGCATAGTGAGGAATTTGCTTTTGAGGCAATGCACATTTGAAGAATTGAATCATGGAGATCTCCCCTATATCTTGTAATTCATACACATTTAACATATAATATGAAGAATTTGAAATGCATGATGAAATATGGTGCTTGATGTTATGCAATATAACGCATCAAGTGTATCGAGCCCAAAGGCCAAAATGATTTGCTATGAAGATTTTCAAGGAGCTCACGAGAATCGAGCATAACAACTGTAATCGAGCATAAAGCAAGAGCATAATGCATCAAAAGTATCAAAGCACCATCGGGTTTAAGATTACAACTCGATCCAATAAAGGTTTCAAAAGAGCGAGTTGTAACTTAATAAAATACTGTATATAGACAAAAACTAGACCGGCTTGAAGACTAACTCAAATTTCTCCCCTTTGTCATCAAATGACCAAAAGGATCGGCGAGGACTAACGCTCTTGAAGAATTTCAAGTTGAAGGCGGGCCTTGACATTGTTGGGGTCGGTTGTTGAAGTAGGACCAGCGCGGTGTCTTCCAAATCTTCATTTTCATCGATGTCGCGAGATGAAGAATAGGAGCTAGCCACCAAGGAAGGAACTTTGACCTTCTTGAATTTCTTGGAGGAGTGCAGACCAGTCAAATTCTTCCTTGAGTCCCATTGAAGTCAGTTCTTCTTCACTATAGACATGTGAAAGAACAGCCAGTGCGCTTGAAGGTTTCATGAAGGTAGTAGTGGTTTTCTTCCTTTGCATTGTGTGTTGAGGTCATGTTGTAAAGAAGAGTACCAAGCGGCGTTTGACCCACTTATGATTCGATCAACCTTGATGAAGGCGAGGAGTAACTCACGATCGATCATCACCACAGGTCGATAGCTTGAGGACTTTGCTTGGTAGAGGTATTTCGGCTGAGTCATGTGTGGCGAGTCATCATTGGTGGAGTAGGATCTGCTTCTGAAACTGTCCATCAATGAATGAATGCCTTCATCGATCCTGGCGATGGCCTTGCCCTTGTCATCGGTGAGGTAATTGTCCGTTTGAGGACTTCAATCGAGGGCATATAGCTGCGGTGGTTCAAAGTATCGACCTTGTAATTTAGTGAAGACCTTGACTGATGAATCTCATAATCCAAAGGCGCATAAGGCTTCAGCTCAAATGGTGACATGGCAATGTTTGCGAGTCCTCATGAAGAAATCATGGAAGTTGGTGAGGCATGCCATGGATGATGTTGAAAAGCATATTCTTCATGATGCCAGCGACTTCTTCATCGTTGAGTCGTGGCCTTTGATAGGACTCATAGTCTTCGTCAAAATTCGATAGACTATCAGAGGCACATATAATAATTCCTTGACGAGGAATTTGGTTCTTAGGGCCTGCCTTGGCTTCAAAGGCTTCATCGGCACTTGCATATAGTGATTTGAAAGTTCTTTTCTTCATAGATCGGCGTGCACCATCAAGCGGAGGGTGAGTGGTAGGACACGAAGCAATTCACTTCTTTGGTGCCTTGTAGTGAGTGTTTTCAATCATCAATCTAAGACCCATGAATTCGTCTTGAGCGTCTCCGGTGATGTGCGGGGTTGCATAGGCTGAAGAATTAGCTCTTCATTCCAATCACAAATATCGGTCTGAAGTTTAGAAGTCTGCGTCGTGAAGAACACTTAGGACTGGCTCAAAGCACGGCAGCGACTCCATATCCACATGAGGAATATGAGCATGATCGAAGATTTTGTCCTTGTTGAAAAGCGAGGAATAGAAGTTGGCTTGGTGGCAGTCGAAGCGCCTCTTCCTAATGCGGCGAGAATCATAAGGATTATATTGATGAAGAACACGTGCTCGGCAAAGAAATCTTCAGCCTTGAACTTTTGCTTGGTTGAGAGCGGATTCTTTTGCTTGGGCGAGAGGGTGTCGATGAGTTGCATCACCACCTCGGGAATCACAAGTTCAGGTTCTTGACTGAGAATTTCTTGTTCCTCAACAGTGCGATCGAGGATTAGCGGCGTGCAGTTTCATCGGCACTAGTGGCTGGAATTTCTTCATGCCGAGAACCGTCGGTTGATTTTCTTGAGTCCATTTGGACTGTTTGTGCGGGAGAGTGAGGAACTTGTTGGGCGGGGTGAAGAGAGGAGTATTGGGATCTGACTTTCCCAAAAGTCATCATTTATCACTGGAGTGGTGCATCAATATCCACATCTTCATTTTCAATTTCCTCGGCACCAGCTTGAGGAATTTCATGGTCGATGAGGAAATAAGCGGGGTTGAAGGATTGCTTCCACTTCAATTTCTTCATCAATTTTCTCTGACGAAGCAGCAGATTGATGTTCTTCATCGAGATCCGATTGGGATCTCATAGTCTTCTCCAAAGGAACAACTTCCTTTGATGGTATGGAGAAATTGGAACAGCATCAATTGGGTTTCAAATGAGCTGGTCATTGGCTTCATTTTCTTGCGGCGAAGAATCGGCGCGGTGATGCTTTCCTTTTCTTCACAGCAGCTCGTTCGCAGCCTTGGTTTTCTTCACATCGAGCGGATGGAAGAATTGGAGTTGGAGTTGGTGCGGGGAGGAGCTGAGGAATTTGGTGCAGTTTCTTGAGAACAAGCGATGCAGTTCCCTGTCTTGAGCAATTTCTTGGCGCACCACTAGTGGGTGCCTGGCAATTCTTCGGTGGCTGGGATGGGATCATCAGCCTGGAATCAACATTTTCTTGGCAGGCTGAGCGTCATCAGCAGTCTTGGCATTTTCTTCAATAGGCTGGTGAGGCTCCGGCTGAGGAATTCATGTTGCCTTTGGGCAGCAACACTTGTGAATTTCTTCGTCGGGTTGGCGAATCTGGTCTTAGCTCCTTGCCAATCAGCATAGTAGGAATCGAAGTTTTCTTTGAGGTCTTGAATTTCAGTTTGAATTTGGAGAAGTTCCTCGGTGTCATCTTGACAACGTTTTCTTGAGAACTTCTCCTTCTGTATTGAGCCTTTTGATTTCCCTCGCCTTCTCAAACTTCCATTTTCTTCAGCGATGAAGTGAGTCAGCTCATGACTTTGACCGGTGTCGAGATGAAGATCAGGCGAGAGGGTATTGGGATCATTGTGCGAGATCAATAAAGTCGAGGACTTTCTTGGATCAATAGTAGTAGCACAGATGTACCTTTGGCTCTAGCGGCCCTTACTTGGCGGTCTCGATGATTTCTTGAGTTCTTCATCAGATGCCTCATCGTCGAGATGGTACATGAAATACAACTTGTTTCTTCCTTGGACTGGGCCGTGGACCTCGTCCCATTGTTGCTTTAGTCTTGGTGAGCGGGCGAGATGAAAATTGGAGCAGGTGAGGAACTTGCGAAATGCACGAGGCAATTGAGAACCAGTGGTCCTTTGACAAGTAGCAGTGCACGAGGCCGAAGGTTTAATGGGCTGTTGAGGACTTTGGTGGAGCAGCAGCAGTGTGAGAAATTGCTTGGAAGGTCTTTCTTGAGGAACTTGGCGTGTGTAGCGAGATGATGAAACACTTGGCTTATAGCAGGCTTCTTTTGCATTGATTTCCTCGGTTTGACCGAGACCTCGATGGCGATGCAGCAGAGAATCTTCATTGAATTTCTTCTTTGCTTCCTTTGCTTGCTTTGCCAACTTTGCTTGCGTTTAGCCCATTCATCGGAAAGTCCTCACCTCGTTTGATGCTTGTGGGATCAGCTACTTGGCAGTGCCAAAGGGCTCTTGGGCATGGAGGATTTAGCGAATTTCTTCATGTACTTAGGAGTTACATATCTGTATTCCTTCCATTCCGTGCCCATCTCCGTTCAATCTTACGAATCGCACCTTGCGTTGATTTTACTTTCTTCATCCGGTGCAATAGTCGGCATATATTTCCTCGGGGATTTCAAATGCTGTCATAACCTAAGGTTTCTTTCCTCCCTTCTACGGCTTCTTACCGTCGCCATTTTCTTGATTGAGGAAATTGAACAATTGAGTTCTCTGAAGAAGTGTGCAGTTTTTCTTGAGAGCAGCTGCAAATGAGTTAAGTTGATGAGAACCTAGGGATTCAGCAGCGGACATTTGTACTGTGAGCAGAGTATAGGTGCGAGGAATTTGGAGAGGTCATATCGTTCTTAGAAGGTTTTCAAAAGAACAAGTTTTGAGGATTTTGACGGATGAGCCTTGAAGAATTTCACTAAGCGTTCTTTGTCTTAGGTTCGAGTTGTATAGATCGAGGATCCACACAATTGAGGAATCTTGAAGAAAATCATTGCTTAGAAAGCGAATCAAGAGATTTGAGGTGTTCATATGTGTGAGGATTTGAAGAATAAACACCTTTGAAGAATTTGAAGAAGATTTGAGAATCAAAGCGAGTAATAAAAGTAACTTTTAATTTACCGAAGTGAAGAACACGACGAACTGAGAAGAACAGTTGGGAAGTTAAATCGTTCAGATCTTCACGCCCTAACTTGGCGAGAGAAATCAGCTACGGCTGGCGGCGGAGTGAAGATTTTCCACAGTCGGTAGCAATCGTCGGCGAAGAGGTCAAAGCGGTGAAGCTTTTCCTCACGGCTGACGATGGAGTAAGCGGCGGCGCTAGGGTTTTGAGGAGCTCGGCGGGAGAGAGGTCGGCGAATAAAAGTGAGGAAGGGAGAGGGGTATTTATAGACCACGGTGAAAAGCGGATCGTCCGAAGATTTAGGGCGAACATGCCTGACCGCTTCCCTTCTCACGACATGTGTCACCCACGTCTTGTGTAGTGGAGATCGTGTCGATCGTGGGTGAATAAAGTAATGCATCGTGGGATGCGGAGCAGTTTAATGGTAAAATGAAGGTTTGAATAAGATTCGTTTTAAAAGTTCCGTTGCAATTTCTTGATTTGTCGGGACACGGTGAAGATTTTGAGCAGTTTCAAAGTAGAGCGCACATGAAGAATTTGTGAATGGATTGGGTTGAGTATAGCATAGAGGAAATGGTCGATCACATTCACTTAGTAGAAATAACGACTTGAAGAAATAGCCATAAGTGAATGATGTAGAGGACATAAACCCATATATATATATATAGCCAATGAAGAAAAGGCAGCGGAAATAGTGAAGATTTTGCAAAGTTGAAGAATTTGAAAAACTGAAGAATTTCAAAAGCGAGAAAAAACTCAAATTGAAGATTTTCAACTTTGGTGGTGGCGTGACCCACCATATAAGAATGATGATTTCAGACACAGCGTACAATTGTCGTAGGGTTACGAGAATCAATTTCTTCATTAATTTCTTCACACTTAGAGTGTTATTCTTCATTGATTGAAGAAAAGCGTTTCTTCATGTGTTGCACATCTAAGTCATCAATTTTGCATAAGTGTTAGGATGTGTGTCCTTTTCAAAGAACATTCGAAGATTCTAAGATATTTAGCTCACACGCAACTTGCTAAATCTCTTCTCATCCAAGGGCTTAGTGAAGATATCAGCTAGCTGTTCTTGATCTTCACGTGCTTTCGATGGAGATGTAAGCCCTTCAACACATGATCACGAAGAAAATGATGGCGAATTTGAATGTGCTTTGTCTTGAGTGCTGAACTGGGTTGTGAGCAATCTTGATGGCACTCTCATTGTCACGATGAGAGGCACATTCTTCACGTTGATGCGTAGTCCTTGAGGTTTGCTTCATCCATAGTAATTGAGCACAACACGAGCGGCAGCAATGTATTCAGCTTCCATGATGGGCGGTGATACAGTTCATTTCTTGAGGACCAACGGACCAAAGATCGTCGAGAAATGACAAGTACCGGATGTTGACTTGCGGTCCACGATCACCAGCATAGTCGAGTCAGAATATCAATGAGATCAAAAGTAGAGCCCTTGGGGTACCATAATCCTAGTGTTGGTGTGTGAGCTAGATATCGAAGAATATGTTTCTGACCTTATGGTGTGATTCCTTGGTGTAGCTTGAAATCGGGCACACATGCAAACACTAAGCATTATATCTGGCCTAGATGCACATAAGTACAATAAAGAACCAATCATGGGCGGTATACCTTGTGATCGAAGTCAATACCATTTTCATCGATGCATAGATGGCCATTTGTGGGCATAGGAATTTTGACACCTTTGCAATCTTGCATGCGAATTTCTTGAGGACATCTTTGAGGTATTTCTCTGAGATATGAATATGCCATTGTGTTGTTGGCGAATTTGAAGACCTAAGAAGAATTTCAACTCTCCATCATAGACATTTGATATTCTTCACTCATCATATAGGCAAATTCATCACTATAACGTTGGTAAGTACAGCCAAAGATAATATCATCAACATATATTTGGCACACAAACAGTTCACCATCATAAGATTTAGTAAAAGAGTAGGATCGAGTGAACGGGTGTGAAGCCATTCTTCACGAAGAATTCCTTCAATGTATCATACCATGCCGAGGGCTTGCTTGAGAGCCATAGAGGCCTTATTTAGTCTGAAGACTTTGTCGAGTTCTTTGGATCTTCAAAACACAGGGGTTGAGCAACATATACTTCTTCCTCAAGCTTACCATTGAGGAATGCACTTTTCACATCCATTTGATATAAAGTGATATTTTGATGGTTAGCATAGGCGAGTAATATCGAATAGACTCAAGTCTAGCAGCAGGTGCAAAAGTTTCATCGAAATCAATTCCTTCAACCTGCGTGTAGCCTTGAGCTACTAGTGGTGCCTTATTCCTCACCACAAGACCATTTTCATCTTGCTTGTTGCGATAGATCCACTTTGTGCCAATGATATTATGCTTGCGAGGATCTGGGCGTTTGACCGGTTCGAGGCGTTGTTGAGCTCGAACTGATGTAATTCTTCTTGCATGGCCTGAATCCACTCCGGCTCGAAATGCTTCATCTACCTTAGTGGGCTCTGTGATAGAGACAAAGCATAGTGCCCACAAAAGTTAGATAAGTGTGAAGCTTTTGAGCGAGTGAGAGGACTGGCGCTTCAATGTCATCGATGATCTTGTCAACTTGCACTTCTTTTGCAACGAGGATGAGCTGGTTGTCGTCGAGGAATTTGACCATTTTCCTCGGCACCATTTTCTTGACATTATCTTCAAGTGCATCATTTCGGCGTTCTTGGCGTCTGAGAATGAATTCTTGACAGTTTCTTGATGGGAATGACATCCTCGGTTGCCTTGAACTGATAGAATCCTCGGTGCTGGTTAATCTAACCAGAAGGTAGGTGCTCTCTTTGCGAGCCATTAGTTTCATCGAACCGCACATCTCTGATGTCAACAATCTTGTGAAGAAGCGATGTTGAAGACTACTGTAGGTGTCGAGTCCTTTCGTAACCAAGCATAAAACCCTCATGTGCTTTCGGTGCAAATTTAGAGGTGTGGTGAGGATCTCTAATCCAGCATTTAGCTTGAAGACTTTGAAATAACTTACATTGGGTTTCTTGTCGTTGAGGAGTTCATAGGCAGTCTTCTTGAAGAATTTGTGAATATACTACTGTTGATGATGTGTACGCGGTGTCAATTGCTTCAATCGAGAAGCGACTAGGCGTTTTTATTCATCAAGCATAGTCGAGCCATCTCAACGAGTTCTGTTCTTGCGCTCCACGATGCCATTTCTTTGAGGAGTATAAGGGCAGATAACTCATGAGTAATACCAAGTTCATCAAGATAGTCATCAAGACCGAATTCTTGAACTCAGTTCCATTGTCACTCTGATGTGCTTGATCTTCACACCAAAGTTGGTTGAAGCCCTCGAGGAAAATCGTTTGAAGATTTCCTGCACTTGATTTTATAAGTAACAATGTGTACCCATGTGTAGAGAGTAATCATCAACAATAACAAAGCCATATAGTGATGCTTCATTATGACGGTGAGTAATGATTGGGACCAAAGAGGTCCATGTGAAGCAATTGAAGGGCGAGTAGTGGTCATGATAGTCTTATTTGGATGCTTGGCCTTGGTCATTTTCGACTTCACGGGCTCCTCATAAGTGATCCTTGAGAATTTGACATTTCAATGCCAATGACATGCTTCTTCTTCCATGGCGTGTGCAAATTCCTCATGCTGCGTGACCAAGTCGTCGATGCCATAGCCAATATACGAAGCTTTTGCAAGTAGGCACACGGCTGGTTGTGGACACATGGAGAAGTCAACAATATACAAGTCTCCTCTCCTAAAGCCTTGAAGACTTTGGAATTGTCGACTTCCATAATCACAACACAGCGATACTTGCCAAAGATAACAACCATATCAAGATCACAAAGCATTGAGGCTGACATGAGGTTATATCCTAAAGACTCAACAAGCATGACTTTGTCCATGTGCATGTCCTTAGAGATAGCAACCTTACCAAGTCCCAATACGACTTTTGCCTTTGTCGGCCAAAGATGATATGCTTGAGATGTAGCGGTGATAAGGGAGCATCCATCAATAGATTCTTGTCACCGGTCATGTGATTTGTACATCCACTATCGAGAACCCACTCGGTGGCTTTGGGTTGATCATCCTGCGGATGAATTAGTACAACTTACGATCTCATATACTTCATCGGTGAAGAATATGATATCAAGTTCATCAGATGAATTTCATCGGTCGGTATCAATCGGATAAGCGGTATGAGGGCGTGTGAAATGAAAGTTCATTTCATCATGATTAACTGCGTCCTTCGAGCAATTTTATCGGGCCCCGACAAATTCTTGAGCGTTAAGGCGCGTCTGGAGACTGACCCTGAGAAGAGATTAGTTCTTTTCTTCACCACCCACATCTGAAGGGGTGGCAAAGAGTTCATCATTCTGCGAGCACCATATGAGAATGGTGGCATAGAGGCCAAACCATTTCGTTTCACATAAGAGGGTTAGGGTAAGCATATGAATAAGCGGAGAAATTCTTGAGGACTTATGAACATATTGGTTTGAAGAATAATGCACATATTCATAGCCCTTAGCTCTACCTGCGAAGCGAGTTGTTATACGATGATAATCATATGAGGACTTTGATCCTTTTGAGAATTTGATCCATGTGAGGAATTTGGTCCGTATGAAGAATTTGGTCCATATGAAGAATTTGATCTGGGTTCCTATTCTTCACGGTGGTGTCATGAGGACATTCACACGAAGATTTTCAAGGCACTTCTTGGGAACCAGATTTTCTTCATAGGGGAACCGTTCTGCGATTAGTGCCAACATATCTAGCAAATACTTCACCATTCTGATTTTGAACAGTTTATAGTTTGAGTCAAATGACTCATCAGCAGAATGAGAAATTCACATGTAAAACCAGATAAGGTAGATGGATCAGCTGGAGGTCCTTTGCAGCAACCCATGAGGTTTTGGGATCTGCTCGGGCTTCGATCGTTCCATCAGCATTGAGTTTCCTCTCAAAGGCAATACCCTCTTTCCTAGGGTTCTGTTGAGGATCTGCTTTTAAGCACATCACAAAAGTCGATGCCCTTTGAGGCTTTTGTACATGCTGTCATGTACAATTCCTTCAACCTGCATCGTCGGTGATACTAGCAATGTCCTCGGATGAGGAATTAGTGATAGCGAGGCGGTGAAGAATTTATAATGATTGAAGCATTTGAACATTGGTGAAGAATTAGCGATTCACGTTCAATGCACTTTAAGCATGGAGGAACAAATTCTTCTTGAGAAGCGCTGATTTGTTGAGCAAGTAATGAATCGCGCTCCTTCTGAAGATCTTCATAACTCGCTCTTAGCTTCTCAAGATCTTGCTTTCTTTGAAGAAATTCATAAGAAAGTTTCTCATGATCAGTTAGAAGAGTGTTATGATGACCTTGAAGGTTGTCAAGCCTAGACTGAAGTCTCTGAAGATTTTCGATCGGGGCTTGAGTGCGATCCATTTCTTCACCTAACATATCATCACTCTTATCTAGCATGTTTTGAACCTTTTCAAAAGCCCTTTGTTGTTTATAGCAATCTTAGCAAGTTTAGAGTAGCTGGGCTTGAGATCCTCATCGATTCATTTTCACTAGATTCGGAGGAGGTGAAATTGAGTACCTTGGCACCTTTTGCCATGAAGCAATAGGTGGGGCGTAGTCATCATTTTCCTCATCGGGCTTGTCGGTGAGTCAGTTTCTTGATGTTGAAGATGGACTTGCTAACATAAGCGATAGCAAGAGCGGACTAGCCACACAGTTGATTCTTGAGACTCCTCCTCTTCCTCATTTTCCTCAGATTCAGCTTGAGTCCATTTCCTTGCCAATAAATGCAGAGCCTTTTGGAGCTGCTCTTCTTGTGAGAAGAAGGTTTTGAGGATTTTGATGATGAAGATTTTGATGATTTCTTCTTTTTCTTCGCATCATCAGAACTGTAATCCTTGTGTTTCTTCTTCCTTAATTCCTTTTCCCACTGAGGACAATCCTGGATATAGTGACCAGGTTTCTTGCATTTGTGACAAAGTCTTCTCTTATAGTCACTAGATGAGGAATCACTGCTTCTTGAGGATTTTCCAAAGCGACCACGTCTTGAGAATTTCTGGAATTTCTTCACGGCGATGCTAGCTCTGGCCAAATTCTTGAGGATCTCCAAGGCTACTACGAGTCTTCACTCAGATTCGGACACAGCCTTGGCCTTGAGGCGCGTGTTTTCCATAGCGAACCATAGAGATCTCTCTTTTGACCAAGCTGGAATTCGTGAGTGTTAGCCTTCGAGGATATCGGCAGGATCAAGAGACTTGTAATCAGCTCGTTCTTGTATCATCGGTGCGGAGTATCAAATGAGGAATCAAGCGATCTTAGCAATTTCTTCACCACCTCATGGTCGGTGATGTCGGTGGCACCAGTGCTTGAAGCTCATTTGAGATGTCGGTGAAGCGTCGAAGGTTTGTTGAACATTTTTGTTGTCGAGTCTTTTGAAGCGGTTGAAGAGATTCGAAGAACATCAACTCGAGAGTCACGCTGAGTTGAAACACCTTCATTTACTTTGGACAGCTGTCCCGGATGAGTTTAGCAGATTCCAAGCACTCACTCTTCCATATTGACCTTTCTTTGAGATGGCCACATATGATATTCTTAAGCTTGAGAATCGAGTTGCTTGAATCTCTTCACATCAGCATCATTCGAGAGAGGTGTGGTGAGGAAACACCTTTTGTCACAACATACCGAGAGATCGTTGTCAATTGCTTCAAGATGCATTAGCATTTTGTTCTTCGATGAGGGTAGTCCGTCCCATCAAGGTAGGACACCTCTGAGACCTTGATCATACCTGCGGTCGACATAACTAAAACTCTAGGTGGTTAAACCAAAATCACCGAGAACAAGGAGTACCTTGCTCGATACCAATTGAAAGTCGTTATATCGACTAGAGGGGGTGAATAGGCGATTTTATGAATTCTTCTTGAGAATTTGCGGTGAGAAATTCCTTAGCGAAGAAAACTTACTGCGGAATAAGTACTCGAAGTAAGCATAACAGATTACAAGCATTGTCATCATGATGAAATGAAGACAATCACGAGCCTGAAAAGCGTAATCACGAGGATAACACAAGATGAAGACAAGCGGTGAAGAAATTGGGCGAGGAAATTGAAAAAGTCTTGATCAAAGTCTTCAAACACAGATATGAACAAACACTCAACACGATAATGAGGAAATGAAAGGGTTGAGAAATAGAACCGATTAGGTTGGTGAAGACAATGATTTGGTAGACCAGTTCAAGCTGCTGTCTCGGTTATGCGTCTGGTTGGAAGCGGTTGAGTATTTAAACTCGAGGACACGATCCGGACACCCGATCCTTGAGCACGCAGCTCGGGACACCAAGTCCTCAACGTATTCTCCTTGGACTAAGGTCACGCAGACCTCGTCCAATCACTCGTGGTAAGTCTTGAGCGACTTCCAAACCTTCACATACTTGGTCACTCGGCGATCCACAATTCCTCTTGGATGCTCTAGACCTTGACGCCTAACCGTCGGAAGAAGCACAGTCTTCAAAGGTAACAAGCGTCGGATCACGCAGGATCAATTTCTTGAGTGATGCTCAATCACTTTGGGTTTATGTGGGGTTTGGTTTTGGGTTTTCCTCACTTGATGATTTTCGCTCAAATTCCTCGGAGGATGGGTTGCTCTCAAATGACAAGTGTCAAGTTCTCTCGGGCAGCCAACCAACTAGTGGTTGTGAGGCGACTATTTATAGCCTAGGGAGCAGCCCGACATGATAAGACATAAATGCCCTTCAATGATATGACCGTTAGGTGGATAAGATATTTGGGACAGCGGTAGCGTATACGACAGCAGTCGGAAATTTGAACATCAAATTCCTCGGGGCTATCATGTTCCTCCTTTGTGTAGGCAATTCATGGCGAATTCCTAACTCCTCGATCGAACAAATTCCTCGGCGACGGAAGAGCTTCGTCTACATCCTTGAAGAAATTGGTGAAGCTGTATGAGATTTCAAAGGCTTCACTCGAAGGGATTGGTAGGTGTAGGATTTTGAGTTGAGCATCACATGGAAATTTTCCTTAGTATTTCCTCGACCCCTTTAACGATGCGGTGTTTCCTATGACTCAAGAAAGAAAATGAAACTACGAAAACAAAAGTCTTCACACTTCATGTTCCTCAAATGAATACCAAGTCTTGAGGTCACACCAATTTCTTCACTTTCAAAGTCTTGAGAAAGTCTTGAGAATATCAAAGTCTTGATTGAAGAACTTCATTTTTAGAAATTGACTTTCTCTGTAAATATCAAACTCCTCATAGACTTATAGACCTGTGTACACTTACAAGCGCATTAGTTACTTAACCTATAAGTCTTCAATACACCAAAATCACTAAGGGGCACTAGATGCACTTACACCTGTACTAAATCCATGTTGGGAGGATCGTACATGACACCTAAAGGCAACCGCTGCCTCACGATACTAACTTGGCTGACTACTGTAGCATCATGTGGCCTTTTTAAACCTGCCTCAAAGCGGGTCTCCATTCTTCATCCTCTAGATTTAGTTAACCTATCAAGCATTATCCACGATGTTTGTATCCTCTTGCGCCTAGGTGCTAGTCCAACAATGAACATAGGAAGTGTTAGTGTACATCAAGCTGTGAGACTACATATAAAGAAGCATGCAAGCTGTAACTTGACTCCGGCAACTACCTTCTTGCTGTTGAAGCTCACAAGGTTCATCGATATTGCCAACTCGTCTTGTGTCAAGAGTGCTTGGGAAGTAGTGTCGGTGGCAAGGGAGCTTAGGAACGTCTGCTAGCTCGGTTGGCCTTTGCAGTATGCCGTCACGGATGGTAATCTTGTGGTAGGTGTTGCAAGAACTAGGGCTGTCTCCTTGTTTGGTGGCAACTATTTGTT
>JAHIAM010007140.1:0-51535 GCA_021605205.1 Aegilops longissima
CCTATGAGTTAGACAAGGCCCCACTACAGCAGCCGTTAGTGTTTAAATCGTTGACAAGCTCTGTTAGAGTGTTAGGTCAAGAACAACAAGTAATCAAAGCAAACAGTCCTAGTATGGCTGGCTGATGCAAACAAGCAATTGAGCAGATGTGTGAGCAAATCTTACATATCAAGAAAAGAAGCAAAGAAGGAGGCTTAAAGACCATCACTTGGTGACCAGATTTAAGGGCATTTAAACATCATGTGCAACGTATGAACTAACATAAACATTGCATATTCCAGATTCTACAATGGAATGCACATGTATTAGGTTATGCCATGTATGATGATGCCTAAATGTGCGAGATAGCGAGCGGGAGTGATTCATCATTGCACGCAATTGAATTGCAGGTTAAGGGCCATTCGATTCCGCCTTTTGAGGGCATATTGTCAAAATAAGCCATAAAAGATGTAAAAAGTCATTTTTGAGTTATGGGCTTGGCTTAACTAATTTCGCTTTGGAGGGGGTGTTTGGGTAGAACCTCACTAAAATTGAAGGAAGGGAATAGTGAAATGACTCTCATTGTGCGCCTATATTACACTCAAAATGCAAGCTGCGCCGTGTCACACGACCCTCAAGTAAAACAAACACGCAAGCATTCATTGCCCTGCCGCTTGCATCTCCTCTCCCTTTCTCTCTACCTCGATCCCCACTGCAGCACTAGGGTTCCTCCAGCGAGCCGTCATCACTTGGTCCCATCGGCCTGGTCCTCGGCGATGCTATGTCCAGCTAGGCTACATGGCGGCGGGTGGGGCAAATCTCCTGGCTGCTCCTCCCTCGCGCGCCCCTCATTCTCATGGTCTCCAACAGCTGCTCCTTGTGGTTAGTCAACGCACTACTCCGGTGGTATTTGCACAACTATGGTGATGCCACACTGCGTGAGAAGGCACCTTGTTCCCCTCCCCTCCTCCCAGGCCATGGCCTTGAGGTGCTGTTGAAGGATGAGCTCATCCAACAAGGTGAGGATCTCCTCGATTTTTGCCAAATTTTCATTCGATCCACTATCGATGAATTGCTATGCTGCGCCTGCTGCTGCTATATGATGCATTGCTATGAGCTGCTCCTGCTGCGCTATATGATGAATTGCTATGAGCTGCTGCTGCTGTATGATGAGTTGCTATGAGCTGCTGCTGCTATATGATGAATTGCTATGAGCTGCTGCTGCTGCTATATGATGAGTTGCTACAAGCTCCTGCTGCTTTGCTATATGATGGTGCTATGAGCTGCTCCTGCTGCTGCTATATGATGAATTGCTATGAGCTGCTCCTGCTGCTATATGATGAATGCTATGAGCTTCTGCTGGTATATGATGAATTGCAGACTGCTCTGCTGTATGATGAGTTGCTATGAGCTGCTGCTTTGCTATATGATGCTTTCGGTGGTGCTGCTATATGATAATAACCAGCCACTTGGACCATCAATTTCAATAAATAATTGTTCTTCATTTAAATGTGGGTCATGCGTTCTTTGTTTAAATTAGGCAATGGGATCTCTATGGAAAACATTGACCAAAGTAGATTGTGCCAAGTAGATGGTATCTTTGTATTTGCATTTTGAGCAAATAGTGATGGTCTATTTTCCTATCATATTAATTACTGCACTGGGTTCAATTTGTGATGTTTGCAAGTCAAATTAATTTCCATATGGGCAGCAAAATGAAAATATATATAATGCAATCTAGACTTTCCACTGATCATACCAAAGATAAGCTGAAAAGCATAATGAAAAGAACTGGTTGGCGTATTACATGGAGCTTATATTCACAGTGCTTATTTTCTTAGGATAACTTCGTAATAACTGTCCCTAAGAAACTTGGCTAATAGAACGGCATACAAATAACATGTCACGATGATTGCAATGGAGGAGTGACGTACCATAGCACTTTGTATAGGCTCACCGCTGCCTCTCCTTTTTGCGATGTTCCATGAAATTGCCACATACATCTTGTACTTTTCATTGTGTAACCCTATCGCAAGTTGACGGCTAATTTGAGACATCTCTACATGATACTACATTGCATATCCCTTGCGCATATTTAAACCACCAATTAACGATTGTGTGCGTACCATAAACTAGCCATGACTCGTATCTTTGGTGGCGGGCACTCTAAGGGAGCCTAATGTAGTGCTTTGGAATTCCTACATGCCACCTACGATTTTGTGTAATGTCTGCCCTGTTCCTAAATATATGTCTTTGTAGAGATTCGAGTATGGACCACATCTGAGATGTATATAGATGCATTTTAGAGTGTAGATTCACTCATTTTGCTCCGTATGTAGCCTATAGTGGAATCTCTAGAAAGACTTATATTTAGAATGGAGAGTGCGAGGTAGTATCATGTATGACATCTACATATCTAATTTAGCAGCCGATGGTAGAAATCATTATGCACAAAGGGATTACTTGTGAAAATCCTAGCAAAGCACGTTGGCGAGCGCGAGAACAATACAAGAGAGAGATCACGCTTACAAGATCATAGCAATGCCTCGATCCAGGATCTTGGTTGGCCAAGCTGTAGATCGGAAGAAACATCGTCCTTGTAGTTTTTGCGGCTGCATAATAAGTAACTGCGACGGTTAGTATATTTGAAGTACATCGAGCGGTGATGTTGGGCGGGTTTAAAGGTGACAAGTACCTAGGCCGTGGCGGGTGCTTGGCATCTCTCGAACAGTGGGAATCAGGTTAGAAGCGTCGAGGTGATGGCGCTGCTGCTTGGCTGTCGGTCCGTAAGGAGATCTAGAACCGTCGAGTAGGGTGTTTGTGGAAGGCGGCTCGGTAGGGTGGACTACGGTGTGGGCGAAGCGGATCTGTGGCGTGGGCGAGGCGTGGTGAAGCTGCCGGTGGTTGGGTTAAGGATGGTGTCGACGGCGGATCTGCTGACCGTGGGCGGAGCGTCGAAGCTGCTCCGGTGGTTGGGTTAAGGATGGTGTCGACGATCGCGGATCTGCGGCCATGGATGGGGGCGTCGAAGCTGCTCGGTGGTTGGGTTAAGGGTGGTGTCGGCGATCACGGATCTGCGGCCGTGGGTGGGCGTCGAAGCTGCTCCGTAGGTTGGATGAGGTGAGGAAGCGGATCGAGGCCGTGGACTTGTGAGTTAGCCAGCGGCCCGGTAGGGTTGAGAATGGTATAAGTGAAGCTACTCCGGTAGGGTTAGCGATGGTGTCGGTGAAGCTGCTCCGGTAGGGTTGAGGAAGGTGTCGTGAAGTGGCTCGGTAGGGTTGAGGAAGGTGTCGGCGAAGAGGATAAGAAGCCGTCGGCGGAGGCGTCGGTGGGGCGGCTCCGGGGTGTGAACGAAGCGTCTCGGTGGGGAATCTGAATGAGCTGCTGCAGTCTTGTGTTGGTGACGAGTAGCGAAAATGCAGATCGGCGCCGTGGACAAGGCGGCCTTGAATGGCTGTGGTGCGATGGTGGATGAGCAGTCTACTTGTTTCTAGGAGAGGTGGGAGGGTAGATCACGGCCGAAGCGAGATCCGGCGGGTGGGCCTTTTGGCGATGAATGGGCTATAGTGCGCGGTGGATGAGCAGTCTAGGGTTTGAGAGGGAGGAGAAAGAGGCGATGAAATGCAGACGGCGTGATGTAAGATGCTCTGGTGCTATGGGTTAGTCGTTTTTTCGGGAGGGGAGAGAAATGGGGGTGCCGTGTAGTGGGGGAACGGAAGTTACCAAAGCAGCCCGACCTATCATGTAGATGAGGCGGTATTATGGCTGTTGGTCTCCGTGCACCAAGGACAAAGGGGATTCGCATGCTAAAGACTAAGGTGGCGGAAATTTTAGAAGGAGGCGGGAGATTTTGCGCCCGGCGGATCGTTAGTATCCAGTTTCAACTAATTTTGGACCGTGCTAGCGGGAAGGTCATGCTAGGCTGTGTACATGGAACGCAGCGTCGTGATTAATAACTGGTGTGAAGTCCACCCGAAAAAATACAATAACTTCGGGATGATCGCCGATAACTTGGGCGTTCACACAGCGCGACCAATCGTCGAATTGTGAGTGGCGGCGTTCACAAAAAAGGAATCAAGCGCTCAGCCTATGTATTTCGTGTAAATAGATAATTTAGTGCCATTGGTTATTTACTTTAAACATAATGCATTGGCGTGTTAGTGTGAAGCGCAAAAAAGAAATGGATATTGTAGTTAGCTACTTAAAAGTGTTACCTCATATGATTACATAGCCTCCATTTCATAAATTGCGTGCCGTTGAATTCATATATGAATATTACATATATTACTTCAAAATAGAAACTTAAATCATCCAAGACTAATGAATTTGAATGCAAGAGTAACAATGGTGCATGTGCATGATAGCTACATTGGTTGTTTGAAGAAACATCACTGTAACTTTGGCATGCACAACTGAAAAGGTTTATTTAAATAGAAAAAATGTGATATGTGAGTGTCCAATCTTTATAGCGTTGAATCGATATTGTACCTTTGGCGCGATCTGAAGTAGATATTGACTTATGTTCAAGCGATGCCGTCCACGATCGCTAGATAGTGATCGTGAATGAATTGTGCAATCTCTCTCCTGCGCATACATATCTCATTTCCTTGTAGGCATCGGAATCACACTGCGCTTCATGTATTTCTCTCCCTCCGTCAGGGTTAAATTCGTCTTTCTACCCGTCCTACAAGTCTCTCACAGAAACACACACACTCTCTATGTCTAACCGCCCACCTTTAATTCCAACCACCCAGCCACTAATGTCTCAAAGTATAATAATGTCTCTCACACATATGCTATCTACCTATCCCTTAATATAGCTAGATATGTGTCACACAAACTCCTTCTCCCTACTAGCAAGATGCCCATATGCGTTGCACGAAACATCAAGATGCATTTGTATGAAGTTTATCTTGTGGGAGAAAAGGATGAGCGAGGGAATGCCTTATTTGCAAATGCGGAGAGGGGTGTGGGTATCTTTTGCAAAATTGCCATATTTTCCTTCCTGTCCGTCGGATATAAATCGGATGGCCTATATTGCAGGATGGCGAACACCATCATCACCAACTCTGTTTTTTATAAGAGTAGAGATATGTGATTGTCTTTCCCCCCCCCACACCCACACTTCCCAACACCGAAGGGGTAGGGTGACACCTCGATCTTGATACTAATCTATCAATGGCTTCTCTCTCAAACATACACACACACACTACCCGGCACCGAAGGAGTAGGGTGACACCTCGATCTTGATACTAATCTATCATTGGATTCTCTCTCAAACATACACACACACACACACTACCCGACTTTGAAGGAGTATGGTAGCACATCGATCTTGATAATAATCTATCGTCTCCTCTTTCAAACACACACACACAACACACACACACTGCATTGGTTGTGCCTCTGTGCCTACAGCGCACACTCTCGATCGTCTTTCTCTCCCCCCCAACAATGACGGTAGAAGGGTGACAACTCGATCTGATCATAATCATCAATTGGTTTCTCTCTCAAACATTGTGTCTCGGTGCCTCACTCGGTAGCCCCCTCGATATGTAGACTTCTCGCGCACAGCTGTAGTGGCGATGGCCTGAACCCGGTGTGCCTTGTTTTTACGGCCTCATGTGATAGTTTTCACCTGTTTTACGTTAATTAACAAGGCAACCTTTTCTTTGTTACTACTAGTGAATCTAAAATCATTCGGGGCAGACATAAAATATATCACTTCAACCTAATTATCGCAGCAACTATTTTAAAAGAAATTAGCTAGCTGCCCGTGCGTTGCACGGAACATCAAGATGCATTTGTATGAGTAGTTTTTCTTGTGAGAGAAAAGGCTGAACGAGGGAAGGCCTTATTTGCGAACTTCGAGAGACATGTGGGTATATTTTTGCAAAATTGCCAGAGCTTCTTTCCTATCCGTTAGATATAAATCCGACGGCCTATATTGCAGGATGTACGCACACCATCATCACCAACTCTGTTTTCTACTCCTCCGTCCGAAAATACTTGTCATCAAAATGGATAAAAATAGATGTATCTAAAACTAAAATACGTCTAGATACATTTCCTTTATCCATTTTTATGACAAGTATTCGAACGGAGAAATATTATCTTTAGAGATTTCAACAAGTGACTATGACGGACCTTACCAACATACTCAAAAAAGTAGTCCATAATTTTGATGTTACCCTCTTTTCTTGGCGGTGCGGTGCCATCTGGATACCTCATAAATAAATCAAGGACAAATCGGCCCTTCTTGAAAAGACATACGTAGCAAAATGAGTGAATCTACACTCTAAAATATGTCTACATACACATCCGTATGTGGTAGTCCATTTGAAATCTGAAAAGACAAATATTTAGGAACGAATGGAGTATATATAAGAGTAGACATGGAGATATATCTCAGCATGGTCTACAACAAAAAATGTTTGGGCTGGTAGCGTCGGATGCTATAGCGATGACATGAGTTCAATTCTGTCTTTTAACTATAGATTTGTATATTATATATTACTCTACTTATTTAATATATACTTCTTTCACTCTGTCTTGACAGTGGAACCCTGAGTACTTAGAATATTAAGGATGGACTTGTTTCTTTTTAACTTTACGTATGAAGTTGTAGCCACCACTGCAAGTCACGTGTACCTTTGTACATGCAATTAACTTTTATAGAGGGACAATCATACAGGCAATTAACTCAAATGGATTGGATGTCACTCTATTATTTCCACATAAAGAGCATCTCCAACGGCAGCGGCAAATTTCCTCCGCTTCCTTCGCGGAGGGCGACATCAAACGCCCGGTGAGACATTTTACAACTCTAACCAACCAGATGAAATTCGTGCAAACACGGACTGATTTCATATAAGCATGAAGGATTTCATATAAAAAGCGGATCTTCATATAAACATGATGGATTTCATTACATTTACATGAACTAAGAGGTGCCAATCCGGCTCTCTTGTATAATTAATACTCCCTCGTCCGGAAATACTTGTCCTAGAAATGGATATATCTAGACTTATTTTAGTTCTAAATGGCATCCATGAGATCCTTTGTCTTCCTCATGTCCGTCGGACACTTGCGGGGTTGATGAAGGTCCTCGGAAGAGCGAAGAAGCAAAAGAAACCACCTGAATCCGTGGTGAAATCGCCTCGGTGGCCTTCATGGGTCCCAAGTGGCGGCCTCCGTGTTCTACTTCTCCTCGATGATGGCGGCGGACACGGAAAGCGGCCACCGACTCATCGCTCTCCATGCACCGGCTTGTCTCTGCCTGCATGGCGCTACCACTGCGAGCACGGAGGCGCGCCACAATCGGGAGGCGCGGCCACGCGTGGCTGCCCCGTGGCGCGATGCAGCGGCAGCAGCAGCGGTGCCCGTACCCGGCGTGCTTCGCGCCGTCCTGGCGTGAACAACTCGCCACTCCTCATCGAGCTGAAGCTGGGCGCGAGTTGCTGAACCACCGCGCTTTGCTTGAAGCGACAGCGGCTCCGTCGGGCCAGCGAGTTGGTGAAGCACCGGCGGCCTCGCCCGTATCCGGAGGGCTCGGCGGGCCACCGGCCGGGTAATATGCGGAGAACGGCTCATCGAAGCCATCGGAAGGGTGGAGAAAATGGTGAAGGAGGAGATGGGGAAGCGGCGGAGGGTGCGATTCTTGCCTGTATGCATGCGGCCTCGTGTAAATGGAGGCGGGCGGTAGGAGCTTGCGGTGTCAGCCTCGTTAAAGCGAGGCGGACGGGAAGAGCTCGGCCGGTGTTGCGTTTAATTCGGCCCGCTCATGAGCAGACGTGTGGCGGAGTAAGATTCTCGGTTTGCATGCGGGTTTAATGGAGGGTTTAATGGGCGCCCGGGCGTGCAGCGGCGGCTCGATACTATTCGATTTGACATTAATGAGCCGTCAAATCACAAAGGCCCTCGCCTCTCATGAAACCGACCGAGCTAGACTGCCCCGCCCTCTAGCCTTTAAAAAATGTATATACTCCACTTTTGTACAGTAGTAGTATCGATGGATTGCGCCATGGAGCAAAACTTGAAATTAAAAAAAAGGTGGTACATATAGAGAGCGCTCGTGAACTATGTGTCATGCATGGCAATAAATAAAGTACTACATGATACTTATATGATACATGGCGCAGGAGTACTAAGTATTATTAATACAATTTTGCTAGAACTCATCTAGATGAGATATAATTTGGTCTCATTCATCTTTTATAGCCATTGGATGTGATGCTATAAGATGCGTGTGTCTTTGGCGTGGGTTGTATTTGTTCTTGTGCAACAAAGCTGACCCTTGCATGTCATGTTTGATAGTCTCAAGTCATTAAAAGCATACAATCCCACATCTCTTCTTGGTTGATTCCTCTATTTATGTCAAAAATAAGAAACAACGTGAGAGTTAATGCACACGCCTATGTGTTTACTAGTATTTGGTTTTCGTAAGATGACTTAATACTCACCTAGGCGGAGGGTATTGATTTGGCAGCCCAGGCGGCGCAGTTCCCGTCGCCTTTAATGCTGAGCGAGGAGGGAGTAGCGGTTCCCGATATGTTGAGCTGACCAATGCATCCTCCTTCGATTAATGCATGAGGAAGTAATGGGAGGAGGTCGGGAAAAGAGGCTACGATGTGAATGCAACGCAGATTTTCCTCATTGCCCTCATATAAAGCGCCCTCCTCCATTCAATGCATCTACCACATAAATGCGCACCTAAGCACCTACACTAAGCGCAAAAGAGCTGCGCTCCAGACCCATGGCGGCGATGTGCGTGGCGGCCAGCGGCTGCGCCGAGATGGTCCTGATGCCGAAGCCTGCGGCATGGCACCGAGATCGTCTCGAGCGGTGTTGAAACCGGCTGGTGGATGGGCCGTCGGCGCCAACTACGACTCTCAGTTGGACTAGATGATCGTTGCCACCAGCAACAAGTTCACCGTCCTCAAGAAGCTCGCGGACGACATCACCGTACTCCTCCAGCCCGCGCGCCCGGGCTCCTCATTGCCTGCCACCCTAATCGGCCTCCATGGCGGAACCTCTTTCAAGCCTTTGGTGGCCTGCAACTACCCGCCGGCGCCACAAGAATGTCCACCTTGAGTTCGGCGCTCGCGCCGGCGGCTCCTGCTACCCTGCAAGAATTCTTCGACCTACACATCCGCAGCGTCGAGCAAATCGTGTACATAGGTATCTACAAGGCGGTGAGGGCGCTACAACGTTGGCCTTCCTCAACCGGTGGAAGCCTTGGATGCCTTTGTTGAGAAGCACCTCGACCTCGCCACAAAAGCCGCCACTCCTTAGCGCGGTCGGTGGCCGGTGCACTAAGTTGAGGAGGAGGAGGTAAATGCGTTAAATGGATCCATCTTTCTTCTTGCCTTACGTAACCACCACTGCGATCGCATCATCATGGCCTTAATTCTTATTGTGTTGTTGCATTCTCGTTCCGATCAATACCGACATATGCGATGCCTTTTCTTAATTATATGCATCACCGTAACTAGTACTCCATCCGTCAATTTATAAGTTGTGCTTACCTTTTCCATCAACCGTTGCAGCGGGCATCTTACTAGAAACACTAGAATATGTCTATATAATCCGTATGTGATAGTCCATTTGAAATCTCAAAAAGACAAATATTTAGAGTGCGGAGGAGTAATATATTAGGAGTATATCAAAACAATAGTGATTTCTTTCAAGTTTGTGAACAAATACTACTATTCTACTACTTTGGATCCGTCATAGCATACGGGCACATTGCAAGTAAAAGTAAAAGGCTGCCACGTTCGCGTCGCACCCCCACCTTGAGAATCGGAGTACAACACGCCCGTCCGGCATGACACATAGCTTAGGGAAGGCGTGTTGCCTAGCGATGGAGCTTGAAGCAAAACGTTGGGCATGCGGTCTGGCGAGGCTATAGAAATTACCCTTGCGTTGGCGTTCCATGCCTCAAAACTGGATGTACAACTACGAAAATCCTGCTAGGTTGGGCGGGCGGGGCACATGTTGGCCCTCATGTAGCTCCATACATGCCTAGCATTTTCACTTTCATGTGGGACCTCCGTTGAGCAAGCCGACACCCCGCCGCCGGGTTGGAAAAGCGAAACAAGGGAAGATCTAGGCTGTTACGAAGCCAAGAAAGTTTGTGTCGGGACGGGGCTCGTTGATAGAGTAGGAGCATTCCGTACTAGTACTACTCCTACTAGTACTTACCAAGTTTGTACTCCTAATACTATATTACTAGTACTACCACTATACAACTAGGTAGATCGTGCGGCACAACATCGTAGGAACAAAAAGCGGGAAGATCTTGTTTTGGGTGATTTATCTTTTTTCAATCAACGTAGTATGAATAATATGATGTGGGGGCACCCATGAAGCTTATGTGGCTTGGTTGCATGGCTACGGAAGGTTAGAGAAAATAAATAGATAATGTGTTTAGAGTGCACTCCACTAAATAGATATACTTTGGATCCATTGCAGCGGACCGGCACATCTATATCTATACCCCTATATAGTGTGTGAAAAACTTTGAAAGTTGGTGGTTGGATGAAGCCAATCCGACGGTACAAAGATGGCAAATCCGAGCACTTGGCCATTGGATATCATCCACCGATTCGCCACATGTATAATCTAGAAGACTCCATGGTTGAACTTAATTCATGACTAACTTTTCCACAACTAAGCTCAGCAAAGTTATTAATAAGTTCTTCAAAATGAGAGCCACAAGTTGGCAAGCCTAAGGAATCTTGCCACATTTTTGTGTGTATGTCATGTGGGGCGGTGTGGCTTGCCTAAGGTGTGGCTTGACCAAACACTCACCTGAGTTAATCAAACTTGCCTAACCTTACATTCCACAGATTTTGCCACATGTTAGAATCCGAAAACTCCACATGTAGAAGCATAATGCACAAACCACGAGAATCTCATGCGTGCAATGCCGTGTACCTTACTAGTACTAGTTGGTAGTAATGAAACAAATTCAGTTTTGCACGAGCTCGTCTTGGGGAGCACCACAAGGCTGCCCGGAGTTACATTCCTCTTGGGGCCCACGGACCGAACGGTGGCTTAGTGCCCGGCCTATGAGTCAATGACATGCGGGCCTTAAATGCGGCTGGCCCACATGTCATTCTCATGGTGGTGGCATGGTTCGCGACTCACTCGTTCGAGATGAACCAGCCGGTGGTGGCGTGGCCATCGCGAGGGTACCATAGCTGGGCGTCGGGGCGTTGCGGCGTAGATGGCCACACCGGCGGGTACTACTGTAGTACATAAGTACTCAGCGAGGATTGATGCCGGGACGAAATGTGTCACAGCCAGCTGGATGAAAATTCGATGGTGCGGGAGTGCGGATTGAAAGCACAGCGGAGCGGGAAAACGCGTCAATCGGTGTGTCTGTGGTAGAAAGTTGATGGTCGCCCGCGGTTCGGTGGCCGCATGTCATGCACACAAAACGGAGGAGGCGGTGGGGCGAGAGGGATGAGGGAATGCGAACAATCCTACCATTACATCGCGACATGTGGGACCCATAAGCGTGGGTCCCACTGTCCGCGAAAAGGAAAAGCGAGGGCAAGGCGGTGATAGCCACGTTAGAGGATCCATGTCCACGTCGGGAGGCGTCGTGCCGTGGGTTGGAGCGGCGTCGTGGGAATCGCCGGTGGGTGTGGCGATGGTAGAAACAAGAAGCGTGATGGTCGCCGTGGTTCAACTTCCATGGACAAGCTGTCGTGCTGGCGACACATGTATATCAAAACTAGAGTGTTTATATTTCAAGCACGTGAACAAGTATTATTCTACTAGTTTGGATCCATTGCAGCATGCAGGCCAGCACATTGGTAGTAGTAGTGTCCATCTCTATCTCTAGAGGCCTTCCCTCGTTCATCCTTTTCTCTCACAAGATAAACTACTCATACAAATGCATCTTGATGTTCCGTGGAGCATACGAGGATGTTTCCTTGGTGGTCTCTCGGTAGCGGCGTGGCCGTAGTTGCGAGTTGGCGCCTTGAGATGCCGGCGTTGAGGGCACTCGGTTTCCTCAATGAGCAGGTAAGATGAGTTTGATCACATAGTAAATGCATTCTAAAGACTACTTCCGTGTCCATTTCCTAATTCTCCCCCCCTTTGTTTCACAGGCTAGGCTCGGTCTGAGTGGAGATTGGCTTGCATATGTGCGGGAGGTACCAATATCAATTTGCACAACATTTACAACGGTGACACCGTTCCGTAGAACCTTTGTCCAACTTTGGGATCAGGCATGCAGCGGGCCACCGCATGAATTGGTGCGATGGAACCACGGTGAGATTGAATAAAGATAGCACGAACCTTGCGTGGCGGTCAAAGCGGACCATGCTATCTGCGGCCGATTTGTTGCCGTCTGAGTAGGAAGGCGTGCTCCTTTCTAACGCATCTTAGCGGATGACAAACCAGGGGACTTATTTTGTATGGGACACATCCTCGATATACTCCTCTCTCTCCAGTTTATTTGTTTTGAATCTTTTCGTTTTATAAGTTTCAAATTCAAATTTAGAGCTCCCCATCACATGTTGAGATTACAATGTCCATTAAATCGTTGCGTGCATGTATAGTAAAGAAACAAATCTCGAGTTTGCACGAGTTACGTGCTTTGGGAACACCACAAGCCTGGCAGGAGTTACATTTCCCTCTTAGGGCCGTCGGGACTGAGCTTCAGCGCCTTACTACACCTACCTTTGAGTCAATAACATGTGGATCCGATCATTGACTGGTCCGCATGTAATGCTCTCGAAGGCAGAGGGGCAGTGGGGCCAAGAGGGGTGAGCCGCTGGTCGGGGGACGTGTGGTTTCATGGGTTCAAGCGGCGTCGTGGGAATTGCGGGTGGCTGTGGTAGAAACTTGATGCTCGCCGCATTTTAGGTGGCCACATGTCATGCACACAAAAGCGAGAGGCGGTGCGGTTGAGAGGGTGAGGCGCTGTCGGGCGTGGTGCTAGGGGTTGGAGATGTGTCATGGGAATCGCGAGATCAAGCGTGATGGTCGCCGTAGTTGAACTTCCATGGACAAGGTGTCATGTCTCGGACACATGCCTTTGCATACCGATCCTTTGGAAGGAGTAGCGAGAAAGCTATATATGCGGATAAATAGTTCCTTATAGTCAAGCGGACCCACGCTACTACTCTGTTCCAAAGACATGCACACCATCGAAATAGTCCATCTATATCAATATACACCAAGAGGGAATACATTTTTTTACAAGAGAGGAAATAGTTCATCCATCCATAATGCCCTCCTGCTGGTGCAGCGTGTTCTTCTTCTTCTTCTTCTTCTTCTTCTTCTTCTTCTTCTTCTTCTTCTTCTTCTTCTTCTTCTTCTTCTTCTTCTTCTTCTTCTTCTTCTTCTTCTTCTTCTTCTTCTTCTTCTTCTGCTTCTTCTTCTTGTTCTCAATCTCTGTGGGAGACGGCTTCGCAACAAGCTCTTTGGACAATGCAGCTATCTTGAAACTCACACGGGCATCGAGGGCAGCATATTTTATCCGCTCGTACGTCAAGGGATAATTCTCCCATCTAGACGACCTTAATGCCACCGTCTCATCACCCTTCTGAAGATTTGTACCGAGCACAAAATTTGCTACGTCGAATAGGGATGGTGTCTGTTTAGCACAATCTTCTACAGGAATTTTGATTCTGGTTTGTAGGTCGCGATGCTTTTCAAATCAAGGTTGTACGGCTCCAGCTTCATTTTCCCCTTGATGGCTGCCCCAGAAGTATACATCCTCCCGAGACAAGAAATCGTGAAGCTCACCTGGTATGGAGGCGAGTGTATGATGTGGTACACCAAAACATCATCTTGAGGCACAGGTGAAAAACGGCGTGGCGCTGGATCTTCCAGAGAACGCGCTCCGTGTACTCTGCGTCGAGACCGATGACCTCGTCTCTACCTTTTGAGGGAGTTGGATACATTGTTGATCCACTGCCGAACAACCCTTGGGTGGGCGGTGGCGGTGGCAACTATGCACATCGAGCCTTGAAAAGGACATGTTGGGCGCTAAAACACTGCAACTCGATCTCTTTAGCCATTTGGAACCGCTGGAGCGGAGGGCTATGGTTTGGAGAATTAGGATTAGATGGCTAGTCTAACTGAAGTAGTAGATGATTATTTAAAGAGGTTAAAACAATGTGAGCAGTGGGGTTTGGATGCAAATGAAGGCGAAGGGGAGGTGAAGAAGCCGGCGAATCGGTTCCCGATGGAAGTAAATGGGAGAAGTGGCGTGCGAGCGATTGATTAGGCGGCTAGGTAGACTAAGCGGAAAGGCTATGCAGGTAGGCCGAGAGTCGTGCCTGTTAGGTATGCGTGCCCATCCTTCACGATAGGTGGGACCTATGCAAACAGCTAAAAAAATGTGTCGTAGCTTTTTTTTGAGGCGTGAGTGGGAGACACAACATTCTCGGTTAAGGAATACTCCCTCCGTTTAGGTGAGTATAAGTCACCTTATAAAATCAGGTTTTCCCAAAACCTTTAGGCGTGGAGCATTAACTTCTGCTCGATCCTCCCGGCCTCGTTAGCCAGCGTTCTCTTCCTCTCTGCCACGTTCTACCTTTCCATTTTCCTCTTCTCAAGTGTGGAGCGATCGCATGCCGTCCTTGATGCACCAGCGACCACTTTGCATGCATCGCGACAGGCGTTGATTGGGCATGCGAGAATTTGGTTACGCTTCATAATATGGATGATACGAGCGATGAAGTGAACAGGCATGCTAGCACGGGAGACCTATTTCCGCTATACAATACTGGAGTACTCATGTTCCTACTACTACTAGTAGTAGTAGTAGTACAACTGTGGTACACTTGGATGGTCAAAATACTATTCATCCGGTCCTCACAGTGAAGTGACAACACCCTGCGCCTGACACTAGTCTAGGCGAGGAGGCGTGTTCGGGTTACCAAAAGTCAGCCTCAACTTTGTGCTTTGTGTAGTACATCACCGTTCTTTGTACAACACATTGGCGCCTCGCCTCGTCTCCCTCTCCGCTCCCATAGCACCCTCCATCTCCATCTCCTTCTCCATCTCCGTCTCCGTCTCCATCTCTTTGTGCCCCGTGTCTGGTCGCCTCACTCGCCTCCCCAGTACCACTATTCCCTCGCTTCGCTCCGGCCACCGACATCCTTCTCCCCATAAATCAAGCCCCTTCAAACTCCACCATGGCGAGCGCGAACATGCGCAGCATCCATATGTAGTGTGTGCGCCGTACATCATTTCCCTCGACATCGATCCGATCACCAGCGCTGAAACTTCTTGGCGGTATGTCTTTGGGTGGCATGAACTCCCAATGGATGGCTGCCTTGAGAAGGCGGTAAAAGTTGGTGCTCGTGAACTTCAGACCTCCCATGAGATTATCCTTCCTCGGTTGGATTATATAGAGTATTACCATCGCGGTCCAAGTCATCTAGATTACTACGTCGGTTTAACGGACCTTGTTTTGCGGAAGATTGTAATCTGCCAAGTACCCCACGACATGCGAATTCGCGGACTTCAAGCTAATTGCCTTGTTAGGCCGCGGACTCGCCTATCTTTACGCCGGTGCCTTTTTTAGCTGGAACAACTCGGCTCATGCGGTAGATCATCGTCAAAGCTGATACACACTACGTGATGCTATTGAACACAATGGCATCATCTCTGTGATCGACAAAGCAGATGGCACCACGTATTCTTTGGGACGGCGTGTAAGTTGTTTCCGTCTCATGTTAATGATGAGCGCCATGACCTTTATTTGAACTTTTTGTGATGATTGGCATATCCCTGTTTGAGCAGAATTTGAGTAGAACTATGGCAATACTATATTAGAGGCGCGTAAATCAGCTATATTTGGAATGAGTTAATTCATGCGATTGTGACCATGTCATTACAGCCAATTTGTACCCTGAATAATCAAGCGGTTAGGAATATATGGATATTATCCTTATTTTACATAATCTATATACTACTACTAAATATGAGTGTGTATCAATGGCCATATTAGTTTCCTCATTTTCATGATGTGAAACATGCACCACACTGTTGGATTCATCTAACCATACATTAGGGAAGTAAATGTGCATATGGAGAACTCTATATTTGGAAGTAGTGAAACCTACAATGCTTACCATGTGTACATACCTATATTAGCCCTTGACAATCAATGGCTAGAATAATATCCTCACAAAATTTTGCCCACGAGAACACGAGTATATAACAATGCATGGTGCATTAGTTACCTTGAAGAATTTGTTTGTGAGGCGAGAACATGATTACATAACATGCATGACATGGTAGTTTCTGTGAAGAATCGATTGCGAAATAACATGAGTATAACCATGCATGGCACTTCTATATTTTGAACCCGATATACATTTCCCTGTATTTTCCTCCCAGTTCAACAGGGACATATCAATGCTGTTTCTTGCATTATCCTACTCATACTCGAACAATGCTGATCTTACATTAACAATGCTGTCCTTTTGATATGATGCGGTGTCCCTACGATTCTGCCCTTTGTAATTACACCACCTTTGCCAAAAACAGGGAAGCACAACTGGTTCCTCGCTCGATCGAACTGACGGCAAAAGACGATGATCATTCGGACACATGAGCGGAAAAGTTATATTGCAAAAACCCCTGCATATACAAGCACCGTGTAATGTCGTGAGTATCCGGACGATGGCTGTTCGTCTATGAGCAGGATACCAGCTTGTTGGGGCCTTTAGGATTTTTTAGTTGGGCGGGTAAACAGCCTTGGTTCACTCTCTGTTTCTCGGACTCAATTATCCGATTAACGAGGAGATCACCGTTGGCAAGGACCTTGATGGCGAGAGGCTCTCATTTGCTATGGAAAAGCTGTGTCTACGGCGAGCCCTAGGAGTTGGGAGCATACTCCCCGATTGTCAACGATACAGACTGCAGCCAAAGAAGGTGAGAATGACAAAGGCATCCGGATTAACTTTGATCCTTGGATGTCTCAATTCGACGAGTAGTGATGTGGTTCAAGCCTTGAGGTTGATAGGTAATTGGGCTATTGCATCTAAAGGGTGGAATCTTGGTGTCTCCGGATCCTTTGGTCATTGAAGCGGGGCGCAAATTATGATGGTGTTGGATCATCTCTTGAATGACTTTGTTGTCTTTGCTGCTAGTTCGGATGGGTAGTTCTTTCTTTTGTTATGCAAATTCCTTGTCATTTGGTCATCCTCGTCTATGTCACTCTTTCTATGTAATAGTTGCTACATTTAGAATGTCATTCTCAAATGCGGATCACGAGAGTCGGCGCTGAGATGGAGTGCGTTTTGGTGGTGTAGCAAGACTTCTTATGAACTAGCAAGTCTTGATGTTTATGTCGATAGTAGTCACAAGTCGGTGTTTGAATGTTGTATATATCGTTGTTTGAACTGTTTATTGTCTCGAACTCTTGGTAGGCTAAATGAGGGCATCACCATTCTCCGGTGTTGAGTATATCTCCTTTTTCAAGTTATATAATTTGAGCTCCTTTGTCTTTTCGATGATGTACACTTGTTTGGGCGGCGAGGTGTCGTTGAATATGGGCGAGTAGTAACGCAATGCCAAACAGGTCAATTATGACTCTTGGGCGGGCTCTCAAAAGATCCTGAAAAAAGGGCGGGCTCTCCAAAAAGAAAGAATAAGGACTCTTAGGCCGACATGGGGCGCCACGGTGTTTTCGTGCGCTTAGCGCCGAGGAAACATATTAGCGGCGTGCTCGAAATTCATGCTACCCTTTCATCCCCAGTCTCCGCCCTACCCCACCTCTGGAATCTCGATTCCTACTCAGTTCCCCAAATCCCCTCCTGTACTCCCTGTACTCAAGCCACTATCATGTCGCGGTCAGCGCGGATCTCGAGCGGAGATCACGAGGTCAAATCCTGCCTTGATCGCTGCATGCTGTCGCTCAGCAGTGGCATGGCGGCGTGTCACAGCCCTAGAGCTTGCTTGTAACTAGTAGCATTGCATCCATGCATCATGTTTAATTTCCATGAAATTTGAAATGGGGATGATCAAGCCCTAGCACTAAAACAATTCAAATAGGTTCAACTAAGAAATATCTTCAATGAACCAAATGGACTTCAAAATGTTCTTCATATCTGGAAAATGCTTTAAAACATAACCGGGGTGATGCACATTTTCCATGACATTGGACTTTTGAATTAATTCATATGGTATTTGCATTTGGGCGTTTAAATACTATAAAATATTTTAAATGCTCAAATAATCTTAAACAAATGCTTGCTGTTGGAAATATTCCAAACAGTAATATCGACCAGTTTAATGATTTTTGGAAATGCCACAGCATTTTGTTAAAGCCAAACATATTTCTGAGAAAAAGAAAACAGAAATAATAAAGAGAGGGCAGAAGCTGCACAGCTTACCTCTCAGCCAGCCCTGCCTTCCCCCCCCTCTCCCTCATTGGCCCGGTGGTGGCCCACCCACCGGCGCCTCACCGCTCGTCGCCTACCTCTGCTTGATGGCGAGAGGAGGTTTCTGGCGACCAGCCAAGCTCGCCACCTCCTCCCTCCCAGCTGCTGGCTCCCCCTCGGCCTCGGAGGCGCCACGCGCCTCCCGAACCCCCTCGTCTTCTTCCCTCTCTCCTGGACCATCTCCTCCCTGCTCTCTCTCCCCACAGCGCCACCGAGCAGCGGCCGCCCGGCCGTGATCGCCGTGCCATGCCACCGCCACCCCTCTCCTCCCGGAATGCCCCGAGCTCCATGAGAGCCTCTCTCCCCTCCTCACGAGCCTCCCGGCCGGGCGCCCGGCGCCGCCCATCCACTTTCCCCTTCTCGGACCCCGGACTTCATCAGCGATTCGTCGGCTCCGGTGCCTCCCAGGCTCGCCGATGCCATCGTCGCACTCACGGTGAGCCCCAGTCATTTCCCCTCTTCCCGACTCGTTCCCCTCCTCTAGCCACCGTTCCCACCTTGGCGAAGCCCGCCGCCGTGCCTCGTCGCCCGGCATGGCTAGAGCCTCAATGGCTCGAAGCCAACCCCACCTCCGTGCTCAGTGCAGCACCGGAACCGTAGCAGCGCCTTAACACCCCTAGCGCCCTGCATCGCCTAACCGCCGTTGGCGAACTCGGCGGCCGCCAACCTCGTCGCCGGCGTCGATTCCGCCGCCCGAGCTCAAGCCCCTCCACCAAAGCCTCGGCTCATCCCGGCTCCTCCTAGATGCCCTCCATGAGTCATTTGGTGCGCGGAGTGGCAAAACTCCCTCTCGCCGCTTGCGTCGCCTCGCTTGGCTGACTAAGCGCCCGCAGCCAGCGTGGGATTTGACCATGGGTGGGCCCTGGTTGACTCTCCTGAGTCAATGACAGGTGGGGCCCAGCCCTGTTTAATAACTAGGTTTAGTTTTATTTAAAATCTAATTAAGCTAATTACTCTGACACGTGGGACCCACTGCCAGTTTGACCCGGACCAGCTCTGTTGACCTGATGACGTCATGCCAAGCGTCATCTTGTATGATAAACCCTTTTACGGAATTATTTTAATTCAGGAAATTTCAGAAAATGCTCTAAACTTTAATAAATCATAGAAATTCAACCGTAACTTCGGATTGAAATAATTTATATATGAAAATGATCAGAAAATATGAAGAATCTGTTTATGCCATGATCATGCATGTTTGAACAAGTTAACCTCACCGAATAGGATGAATCATGATTAGGGTAATTTATGAAATAGCATTTAAAGTTGGAGTTCAACCTTGTTTGAATTCCACTTCAACTAACTTGGATTATTATTGCATTAGGTGGATTCAGTACCTTAATATGACATGTCATTCATGTGAATGTGCATTGCATTGATTGTGTTCTCTCTGTTGCGGTAATTATCCCTCGGTGAGCGATGTACCCAAGCGATGAGTTCGATGACACCGATGAAGAACTATATTATCTTGAAGTGCGAACAAGCAAAACCCCTTGTTCATTCCGATACAATCCCACTCTCTCGCTCCTGCTCTATTTTAATGCATTAGGACAACAACGACTCATGTGTTACTTGCTGCGGTAGCTGAACCCCTTGATCCTTTGCATGACTGTCATTCCACGATAATTAGATGAAACCCACTAGCATGAGTAGGAGTTGTTTGAGCCATGTTGTGCCTACTCATTTATGCTTGTTTGTCATGCACTGCTCTTGCTTAGAGTTGAGTCGGGTCGATTCATCGGGAATGAATTGGAATTATTATGAACATGTCCTATTGAGTGTGAGCTAAGTGTGTGAACACGATTTGGTAAAGGTAGCGGTGAGAGGCCATGTAGGAGTACATGGTGGGTTGTCTCATTACAGCCGTCCTCGGAACTGAGTTACGTGTTTGTGATCCATGAAACAGTTACTACCACGCATTGGGCCCGAAACCAATGGACCCTCTCGGCTTCTTGACCACCCTTGTCCTCGATCCGGGAGTTGCAAGTAGTTTCGGTGTTTGTAGCATCTTTGGGGCATGCGCATAGCGCTGACCTTAGGGGTGGGTTGTGTTGCGGTAGGCACCGTGGCCGGTGTACCGAGTGCCCGTTTGGTATCTCGGGAACCCTGCACACATCGTTGGGGCTGTATGGGAAACCTCGGCGGACTCCTGCGGATGGAACCGAATAGGCGATAAACTGGACTAGGGACTTGAGTGTTTAGGTAGGCGTGGCCGACACCACGTTGGGCTTCCGCTTGAAGGTTGCGAGTACATGTCGTGTGCGGCGGTAAGTGGTGAGCGTGTGTGAAGAAGTACACCCTGCGGGTTTTAATATGATCTATTGAATAGCCGTGTCCACGGAGAAGGACTTCGGGTTGCCTATATCGGTTCATAGACAAGTGAAAGTGGATACTTTAAAATCGCAAGATAAGCGTGAGTGCTATGGATGGCGTTCTCGTAGGAAGGCGGGGGGCGGGTCCATAGTGGTGTATTGATATGGTGAATATGTGGACTCGTGTGCGCCACCTCAAAAGAGTTACTTGCGATCGTAGTCGGGATAGCCACCGAGTCAAAGCTGGCTTGCTGCGGTCAAACTCCACCACCCCTTTTGATAATGATGCATATGTAGTTAGTTCGATGTAAGTCTTGCTGAGTACAATTGTACTCACGTTTGCTTATTTTATGTTTTGCGAGAGGCGTCGGTCTCGCTAGTAGTTCCACGTGGACTTGACGTTTAGCTTGTTACCTCAGCTACGATCTTGTGCCTCGGCGGGATCTGGTAGATAGTCGGGCTTCTCAGCCCTTTTCATTTATAGTTGTCGTACTCGGACATGTTTAGCTTCGCTTGTGCTTTGACTTGTATGCTCGAGTGTTGGGTCATGAGACCCATGTTTGTAATATCTCGCTCCTCGGAGCCTAATGAATAATATCTGAGTCGTAGAGTTATGTTGTGATGCCACGTCGTATTTACATATTGAGCATATTGTGTGTATGTTTGAAATGCTTGGTATGTGTGGGATCCGACAAACTAGTTGTTTATCCTTGGCAGCCTCTCATATGGGAAATGTAGTCTCGTGCCTCCGGCGATAGTAGTCCGCTTCTGCCCGGTTCACGGAGTCTGCTAGCCCAGCACTCTGCTTGGACACTTGGTGGCGGCATGTGTTTCGCCGTTCCTATATACATCCCTTGAAATGTCACGCGGTGTTATTGAGTCCTGCCTAGCCTGCTACAGCCGGGATACGGAGTCTGTTAGCCAGTGCTACAGCCGAATATATCGTTGATGACCGACATGTTCGATGTGATTCATGTATGCCTGTCCCCATAGGTTAAGCGCCGCTTTGGGTTCACGACTAGCCATATCGGCCGGGTTCTTTGTCATATGGATGCTAGCGACACTATCATATCGTGAGCCAAAAGGCATAAGCGGTCCGGGCCATGGTAAAGCGACACCGTGGGAATACCGTGCGTGAGGCCGCAAAGTGATATGATGTGTTACATGCTAGATCGGTGTGACTTAGGATCGGGGTCCTGACAGCGTTGGTATCAGAGCCTGACTGCCTGTAGGATTACCAAGCCAAACTGGTCGAAGTTGTGTCTAGAAATGCTTTAGTTATGTAAGGGAATTGATTGTGGAAGGGAACGTAAGGCTCTTTTTACTCCTTATACCTCATGGCCTTCTGATCTGAGTCATCCTCTTGTCTTCTACGGGGTTTAAGAACTAGGCTTCTCATCTATCTATTAGGATGACGTGTTACTAATCCATAGACCTTAAGATTGTTGGTTCTAATCCCCAGTTTAGTTCCTACTATTTCTGTATGATAACTGTTGATCCTAGAATCTTGTTATGATGTTGTTGAGTAGTTATGCCACCATTTTCTGCAGGATGTCTCAAATCATTTTGAGCATTTACAGCCGTTATCTGTCAAGTCATCCAGGTCTCTAAATAGTCTGATGCATTTGCAAATCCTTTCTTTCCGTTTCCGATGTCCTTTTGGGCCAGATTAAGCACACTAACCAGTCAATCGAGGTACTCCATTGCCTCCACATATATGTTGGAACTATTATTATGACCCTAGGTGTTTGGGGAGTCACCTAGCAACCTAGCAATGCTTTGGTATTCCTAGTGTGATGATTCTGGCCATCATTTTCGAAAGCATCCCGTGATGCCATTTAGTAGTAGGCATTCTATTCCTGGGTTCTTGAACCCGAGATTCATCCTACTTCATGTTGTTAGTATTTGCTAGTGCCTTTAGGATATTAGTAACCTTGCGATAGTTCTCGAGGGCCGTGGTATTTCCTTCTTCCAAATACTACGAACCGCTTGTGGCGAAGTTCCTTGTTGAACCAACACATCACAATAAGAGTGCTCTTGAGGTTCTCCATTCATAATTGTGAATCTGCCAGTTCTACCTTTACGCATGGGTTATCCGGAAGAAATGTTGAGCTTGCTCGACATACTAATCTGTGCATCCACAACTCAGAAAATTATATGTTCCTTTGAGTTGTTCTCTTAGATTCCTTCGACCTTCATCTATCAATTGATAGCCAAGGGTATGTGTGCATTTGTGTTCATCGATGCATTTTATCCTTGTGGTCCGTCAAGCCATTCTATTCCGGAATGACTAGGAGAAACAAACTCGATACCTCATCCATTTCTAGGATTGGGTCAAAGTAGTTGTATCCCAGATCAAAAGCCAATTCAGCTTTTGTTCTGTTCTACCTTGAGTGTTACCATCTTTATGTCAAGAGTGTCATGGGAATTGCACAACCTCCTAGGAATTCTTGTGCGATGATACTCTCGCTATCATTATTCATTCCTCGGTTCCGTGTTGTTGTAACGGAATGCGGCAAGTGAATTGTGATGTGTGAAATCAATACCCCGAGCAACTTGTTGCTTGGTAGTGAATGGACAATATTCTCATTCTTAGCGTGTTGGTTGTTAAACCATCATCCTAAGATTGATCGTGCTACCTAGTCCCTATTTATGGTGCACACCTCGATTGATGAGTTAGGATCTTGTCAAGTCCTCACTCATTTGATAATATCGTCTTGCCCTCAAAAGCAAGATTGCTCTCGAGCTTAGTAACATACCGGTGGTTCGTGACTCTCCAAATATCTTCTTGGAAGTGTTACCGGGTTGTTTCCTGACTGTTATGTTGGGCTCGTGATCAAGTTGGTATTCCTCTAAACCACCCCTTCTCCAAGAATCTGTGTTGGATATCCCTGAGCTAGTTGGTTAAGCTAGACAATAACTTGGAGAGTTGGAAGATAAAAGCTTGCCTAACCTAGTTCGATCCAAAGGGATATTCTTGTGTAGTGTGTGTTGAAGAAAGATGATATCTTCCTCGATTGGTCCTCGTGATCAGTTGTTGGACCTATTGTCCTACCAATTCTTGATTGAGTATGGGCCATTGTCAAGTCAAATCAGAACCAACGATATTCGTAATGTTGTCTTACTCGTGGTTGATCCCTCGGGCATACACCATTATATCCTTCGGTCTGACCAATGCTATCACCGTGTTCACATGATGGTGGAAGTCCAGTGATATGGAAATTCCGATGAGTTGCTGTTGAGCCCATCAGTAGCATTTTGTCTCCCCCATGAGTCATGTTGAACATCAACCTAGTGTTGGAAACTTGTGTAAGCAATTCTTCGTGTTTCGTTCATGAAGCATATGTTTGGATGAAAGTAGTGACTTCCTCTAATTCATGTGCATCTGGTGTAAGTTGCCGCCATGAATTTGAGAAAGGTTTGTTTTGTTCCTCTGGAATCATCCCAAGTCAGTCATGCATGTGCGAAGTATTCTATGGTTTGATAGACTGATCATCTTCATTCCGTATGTATTCCTAGCACACCAAGCCACTAACTGATTTGTACAAGGAGAAGAAGTTTCTTCATAAGAGCTAATCATATGACTTATGTTACACTCCGATATCCTCGATGATGGTTCCCAACCTGAACTCGGTAGTGTTTTATTATAAGACTACCATGTGGTCATGCTTGTGCAGGACAATGTGTTCACAGGTTTGTAGCAGAACCAGCTCATGTTTTGGAGCTTGCTATCGTAGTTCATATCCCGAGAATCTCATAGCGCCATCTCGTCAAATTGTGTTGCAACCTTTCCTTTTCAGACGTGCTGAGTCTGAAATATCCTAACACCAACCAGATCTGAATCTCAGGCGGATATGATGGTTGGAACATTCGAACAATTGCATTTCGTTCCCAGCTTGCACCGTCCTTGCGCTATCCCGCTATAGACTGTCTTCTTAGCAATTCTTGTCCAGGTTTATCTTCAAAAGTGGACTTACCATGGGTCCCCCCCCCCACCTTCGATGATAAGCAAAATCATCCATTGCGTTGCCTTCAACAAGGTAGTCCACATCATCCATTCTAGTCCGGGTGTACCATTCCTTTGCATTCCACCACATGATCGCTTGTGATTGCCTTTGGCTGGTATAAAGAGTTCCAATGATCTATGGATCAAAAGTAATTCTTTTTGCCACTTAAGGGAATAGTTCTTTGCGCCACCTTTCTCGAGGTGTCCCGTTACGGGATCATGATAAATATTTCCTCGCCACCTTGACACCATCCACCATCTCCCTAAGCGTGGAATTGTTGCCACCAATCAAACCCCGTTGTTGTTCTTCCATCCCTCTCGACGTGTTTTGTGTCTCAACGCGAGATGTGTCACCGTCTCAGTCCGGGAGTCGATCATGTTTATTTAATCTTCGTGAAGATCGAATCATGTAGGGTTTCCCCCTTCTTTCTGTTGTCGTGTCGGGTAAAGATCTCGAAAGCAAAGACGTCAAGACCAAGATGATGGAGTAAATCAACATCTTCGAGAAGGCAAATGGATCATGAAGATTGTGATAGTTCGTGACTCCCCCTTTCCCTCTTACCTCACGTCTTGAATCTCGGGGCGAGATTCTTGTTTGGTGGGGGTGAGTTGTCACAGCCCTAGAGCTTGCTTGTAACTAGTAGCATTGCATCCATGCATCATGTTTAATTTCCATGAAATTTGAAATGGGGATGATCAAGCCCTAGCACTAAAACAATTCAAATAGGTTCAACTAAGAAATATCTTCAATGAACCAAATGGACTTCAAAAATGTTCTTCATATCTGGAAAAATGCTTTAAAACATAACCAGGGGTGATGCACATTTTTCCATGACATTTGGACTTTTGAATTAATTCATATGGTATTTGCATTTGGGCGTTTAAATACTATAAAATATTTTAAATGCTCAAATAATCTTAAACTTAAATGCTTTTTGTTGGAAATATTCCAAACAGTAATATCGACCAGTTTAATGATTTTTGGAAATGCCACAGCATTTTATTAAAGCCAAACATATTCTGAAAATAGAAAACAGAAATAATAAAAGAGAGAGGAGAAACTGCACAGCTTACCTCTCAGCCAACAGCCCAGCCTTCCCCCCTCTCCCTCGCTGGCCCGGTGGTGGCCCAGCCCACCGGGCCTCACCGCTCGTCGCCTACCTCTGCCCGATGGGGGAGGAGGGACTGGCGACGCGCCAAGCTCGCCACCTCCTCCTCCCAGCCTGCTGGCTCCCCCTCGGCCTTGGGAGGCGGCGCCCGCGCCTCCCAACCCCCCTCGTCCTCTTCCTCTCTCCTGGACCATCTCCTCCCTGCTCTCTCTCCCACGCGCCACGAACACGGCCCCGGCGCCGATCGCGCCGTACCAGCCACCGCCACCCCTCTCCTCCCGGCATGCCCCGAGCTCCTTGAGCCCTCTCTCCCTCCTCTGAGAGCCTCCCGGCCGGGCGCCCAGGCGCCGCCCGCCACTTTCCCCTTCTCGGACCATGGGACTTCGCCGCCAATTAAATGGCTCGGTGCCTCCCAGCTTCGCCGATGCCATCGTCGCACTCACGGTGAGCCCCAGTCGTTCCCCTCTTCCCGACTCGTTCCTCCTCTAGCCACCGTTCCCACAGCGGCGAAGCCCGCCGCGCCGTGCCTCGTCGCCCGGCATGGCTAGAGCCTCAATGGCTCGAAGCCAACCCCACCTCCGTGCTCAGCGCAGCACCGAGAACACGTGTGCGCGCCAACACCCCCTAGCGCCTGCATACGCCTAACCGCCGTTGGCGAACTCCGTGCCGCCAACCTCGTCGCCGGCGTCGATTCCGGCCGCCCGAGCTCAAGCCCCTCCACCAGAGCCTCGGCTCATCCCAGCTCCTCCTAGATGCCCTCCGCGAGCCATTTGGTGGCGGAGTGGCAAAAGCCACTCGCCGCCGCCGCGTCGCGCGCTGGCGGCTAAGCAGTAACTGGCAGGCGTGGGATTTGACCATGGGTGGGCCTGGTTGACTCTCTGGTCGATGGCGGTGGGGCCCATACTGTTTAATAACTAGGTTTAGTTTTATTTAAAATCTAATTAAGCTAATTACTCGACACGTGGGACCCTTGCCGGTTTGACCGGACCAGCTCTGTTGACCTGATGACGTCATGCCAACGTCATCTTGTGTGATAAACCCCTTTTCGGAATTATTTTAATTCAGGAAATTTCAGAAAATGCTCTAAACTTTAATAAATCATAGAAATTCAACCGTAACTCGGATTGAAATAATTTATATATGAAAAATGATCAGAAAAATATGAAGAATCTGTTTATGCCATGATCATGCATGTTTGAACAAGTTAACCTCACCGAATAGGATGAATCATGATTAGGGTAATTTATGAAATAGCATTTAAAGTTGGAGTTCAACCTTGTTTGAATTCCACTTCAACTAACTTGGATTATTATTGCATTAGGTGGATTCAGTACCTTAATATGACATGTCATTCATGTGAATGTGCATTGCATTGATTGTGTTCTCTCTGTTGCGGTAATTATCCCTCCGGTGAGCGATGTACCAAGCGATGAGTTCGATGACACCGATGAAGAACTATATTATCTTGAAGTGCCGGGCAAGCAAAACCCCTTGTTCATTCGATACAATCCCACTCTCTCGCTCCTGCTCTATTTTACTGCATTAGGACAACAACGACTCATGTGTTACTTGCTGCGGTAGCTGAACCCCTTGATCCTTTGCATGACTGTCATTCCACGATAATTATATGAAACCCACTAGCATGAGTAGGAGTTGTTTGAGCCATGTTGTGCCTACTCATTTATGCTTGTTTGTCATGCCTGCTACTGCTTAGAGTTGAGTCGGGTCGATTCATCGGGAATGAATTGGAATTGTTATGAACATGTCCTATTGAGTGTGAGCTAAGTGTGGTGAACACGATTTGGTAAAATAGCGGTGAGAGGCCATGTAGGAGTACATGGTGGGTTGTCTCATTGCAGCCGTCCTCGAGGAACTGAGTTACGTGTTTGTGATCCATGAAACAGTTACTACCACGCATTGGGCCCGAAACCAATGGACCCTCTCGGCTTCTTGACCACCCTTGTCCTCGGTCAAGGAGTTGCAAGTAGTTTACGGTGTTTGTAGCATCTTTGGCGCCGCGCATAGCGCTGACCTTAGGGTGGGTTGTGTTGCGGTAGGCACCGTGTTGATGTGCAGTGCCCGTTTGGTATCTCGGGAACCTGCACACATCGTTCGGGGCTGTATGGGAAACCTCGGCGGACTCCTGCGGATGGAACCGAATAGGCGATAAACTGGACTAGGGACTTGAGTGTTTAGGTAGGCCGTGGCCGACACCACGTTGGGCTTCCGCTTGAAGGTTGCAGTACATGTCATGTAAGCGGTAAGTGGTGAGCGTGTGTGAAGAAGTACACCCTGCGGGGTTTTAATATGATCTATTGAATAGCCGTGTCCACGGAGAAGGACTTCGGGTTGCCTATATCAGTTCATAGACAAGTGAAAGTGGATACTTTAAAATCGCAAGATAAGCGTGAGTGCTATGGATGGCGTTCTCGTGGGAAGGCGGGGGCGGGTCCATAGTGGTGTATTGATATGGTGAATATGTGGACTCGTGCGCCACCTCAAAAGAGTTACTTGCGATCGTAGTCGGGATAGCCACCGAGTCAAAGCTGGCTTGCTGCGGTCAAACTCCACCACCCCTTTTGATAATGATGCATATGTAGTTAGTTCGATGTAAGTCTTGCTGAGTACAATTGTACTCACGTTTGCTTATTTTATGTTTTGCGAGAGAGGCGTCGGTCTGGCTAGTAGTTCCACGTGGACTTGACGTTTAGCTTGTTACCTCAGCTACGATCTTGTGCCTCGGCGGGATCGGTAGATAGTCGGGCTTCTCAGCCCTTTTCATTTATAGCCGTCGTACTCGGACATGTTTAGCTTCGCTTGTGCTTTGACTTGTATGCTCACGAGTGTTGGGTCATGAGACCCATGTTTGTAATATCTCGCTCCTCGGGCCTAATGAATAATATCTGAGTCGTAGAGTTATGTTGTGATGCCACGTCGTATTTACACATATTGAGCATATTGTGTGTATGTTTGAAATGCTTGGTATGTGTGGGATCCGACAAACTAGTTGTTTATCCTTGGCAGCCTCTCATATGGGGAAATGTAGTCTCGTGCCTCCGGCGATAGTAGTCCGCTACAGCCCGGTTCACGAGTCCTGCTAGCCCAGACACTACTGCTTGGACACTTGACTGGCGGCATGTGTTTCACTTCGTTCCTATATACTGTCCCTTGAAATGTCACGCGGTGTTATTGAGTCCTGCCTAGCTGCTACAGCCGGGATACGAGTCCTGTTAGCCAGTGCTACAGCCCGAATATATCGTTGATGACCGACATGTTCGATGTGATTCATGTATGCCTGTCCCCATAGGTTAAGCGCCGCTTTGGGTTCACGACTAGCCATGTCGGCCGGGTTCTTTGTCATATGGATGCTAGCGACACTATCATATCGTGAGCCAAAAGGCATAAGCGGTCCGGGCCATGGTAAGGAGACACCGTGGGAATACCGTGCGTGAGGCCGCAAAGTGATATGATGTGTTACATGCTAGATCGGTGTGACTTAGGATCGGGGTCCCGACACGGCGCTTGACGACCAGTTTGCCGGCAAAGTACTGATGGTAACCATCAACGGCGACCGGCCTCCCATCTCGCTGGACGACCTTGTCAAAGCTCTTGGCATTGCGCACGGCATCCAAATAAGTGACTTGCTCGTCGAAGTCTGTCCGCCACCGGCTGATTTCTTCGTCAGGTTCCGAACAACTTTCATTGCGATCGTGTGTTCGAATCTTCCGGCGTTTGTTACTGCGATGGCTATTTGGTGAGCTTTGATCGGTGGCACCCAAGATGGGGCTCGGTGCCCTCTGAGCTTGAGTTTTTAACAAAGCTTACCTTCCACGGCATGCCTCGACGTGCTTGGAACAGCGAGTCCATGAACGAGCTTATCAACGACCTTGGAGGAGAGCTCGTAAGTATGTTTGTTCCTCCAGATAGCTGGGCTCTCACGGTTATGGCATGGATGAAGAAGCCGTCCACCATACCGAAGGTGATTGGTGTTGAGATACCGGTGCAGGAACCGGGGTTGTACTATTCATCGCCACCAAGGCCGCTGCGGACCACGTTACGGATGTACCTGTATCGAGTGTTCGTGCATGTCGAAGAAGTGGTCAATCCATCAATCGAAGTCCTGCCGCGCCGCTGGTGCGGGGTCCGTCAGCGGCGTCCATTACAGAGTCAGCGTCGGACTTTCCCGTGTTGCTCGGGCGATGGATGGCACAGGGCCTACTCCATCCTTGGCGGAGGCCACTGCTTCTTTGGGAGAATAGGCAGGGCTGGCTGCCTGGATGTGCTCTAATTTGAGGTAACAACTGAATCTTGTCAGATAGTACTAGTTAAATTCGAGCTATCGGTCTGAAGCACTGATATGCCAGTACATTTGATTGTGACCTGTTCTAATTTTGCACCTAAACTTATTTTAGAAAGGGTTGTACGTCAACTTAATGTGCTAGCAGAACTTATTGTGTTGTCTATCTGTTTTCTTTGCACAACATTCAAGATATTTCCTTGTCATTTATAAAGACGATGAACCGTTATGTACGACTTCGTTGGTTTCAACATAGCCCTTCCGTAGCGATCCTTTGCTTCCATCCTGATTGTCTTTGCTGCGTGAAATTTTTGTATACAAGTTCAGTGTGCTATGATGTTCTATATGATTGTGTCAACTATATAAGTTTTCTTGAGCATCGAAATGCATATGGCTGAAAGATGTATTTACGAGCATCGACCGATGGGTCTCTCTCTCTATCTCTCTCTACACACACACACACACACAGCGCTGCCTTTGCGCACAAGTGGGACCCGTTGAATTATTTATTTGCTCGTGACAACTTTTAATTAGGTTCCTTTGTAATCTAATTTTTTCTTAAGTTATTAATTGAGCTCAGTGACTTCAAAAAGTTGTCTGAAGCCTTGTTTGGGCCTTTCGGCTTCCACTGAATGTGGGCTGAGTAACCATGTTAGGTTATGCGGTACTACAGGCCTTTTTTCAACATCAACAATGCAAGCTGGGCGACAGTTGTACACAATATCCGGTCAACTTGTTATCCGCTCCGCTGGGCTGCAAAGTTTCCTAGGAGGTATGCATTAGGCTTAACAAGAAAATGGACTTTAAGAAATAATAAATGGGATGTAACTATAATAAATGGGCAATTACTATGCACCAAACATGTAATTAGTTTGAAAAATATATTATTTTGGAATTTGGAAATTTTAATTTCATTACTTGTTGTGCACGCAATATTTCGTTGGATTTTAACGTGATACAACTTTATTTTGAAATTATATTTAACCTGACTAGAAATTTCGCATAAAAATATTTCGGATCCCATCACAATGTGGGAATATTTTTTTAATTCTGTTTTGAGCTGTTGTTTGAAATTATTAATCGTTGTCCTAGCTAGAAGTTGGGTTGTACTTTTGATAAACTCGTAAATGGGCTGTAGTAAATTCCATTAGAATTGAAAAATGGGCTGTACATTCTTACAAATCGCAAATGGGCTATATGTTCTCTGCCAAATCCGAGCTGTGGGCCTACTAAGTTGACACGTACCAAGGGCTTTGTCAACTTAGTCAATATAAACGATTCTAGCTGCAGTGATCGTACGATGTCCATCCAACGGCCGTAGTGCTTCTTTAACCTCTGGTCTTCTTGCTCCAGCCGCCCAAAGCAGTGCCGGTCGTGTCACGTGCTCCTGCCTCCCGTGGCCGGCTATGATGCCGCGGAGGCCTCACCGCCCCGTATTACTCCCACCGCTGGCCAGGCCATCCATCTACTCACCCACACCCCCTGTTATTCTGTGGCGACGGCAGCCTCACACCGCAGCGAACCAGTGAACCCTCGTACTCCTCTCGCGCGGGCTACCACTGCTGCATCTTCCCGGCTCGCGTCGTCCCCTTCCTAGGCCTCGCCCTCGTCCGGACCACCGCCTGGTGCTCTCGACGCGGTGTGGTCAGCGTGGTCAACGACCGACTTCCATCGGAAGAGAATCTTTGTCGTGGAGAGGCTGACATTTGGGTCAGCGGCCGCAAGGAAGTGCCTCCTTATTACGCGCAAAATAATTCTTCATCCACGACAGCGAGGGACCCCCGGACGACGGCGACCTTATTTTGAAAAACGTTTCCCCGATGCGGGGACCCACGGACGGGCGGCGTGTTCGCAACGTTCCCAGCTGTCAGCTCGGACCCACCGGAAGTGCCTCCTTATTACGCATAAAAAAATGAATACTCCCCCTGCTAGCTGGGACCCACCATGGTGAGAGGCTGACTTGTGGGCCTACTAAGTTGACTGGGACAGGGGACATTGTCAACTTTAGTCAATATGAACGATTCTAGCTCCAGTGACCGTATGATGGCCATCCAACGGCCGTAGTGCTTCTTCAACCTCTGGTGTTCTTGCTCCAGCCGCCCAAAGCAGCGCCGGTCGTGGCGCATGCTCCTGCCTCCCATGGCCGGCAGTGCTGCCGCGGAGGGCTCACCGCTGGCTAGGCCCTGTGGCGACGGCAGCCTCACACCGCAGCCGAACCAGTGAACCCTCGTACTCCTCTCCGCGCGGGCTTCCGCTGCCGCGTCTTCCCCGGCTCCCCGTCGTCCCCTTCCTAGGCCTCGCCGTCGTCCACCGCCATGGTGCTCTCGGCGTGGCGTGGTCAATGTGGTCAACGACCGACTTCCATCGAAAGAGTACTGTACGTGGGGAGGCTGACAGCTGGGTCCACGGCAGCCGCAAGGAAGTGCCTCCTTATTACGTGGAAAATAATTATTCCTCCACCTGACAGCAGGGACCCACCGGACGGGCCAACAGTATTTCACGAAAAAAATGTTTCCCCCTGACTGCTGGGACCCACAGGACGGGCCACCGTATTTCGTGAAAAAAACGTTCCCCCCGCTGTCAGCTCGGACCCATCGGAAGTGCCTCCTTATTACGCACAAAAAAAATGAATACCCCCTGCTAGCTGGGACCAACCTTGGTGGGAGGCTGACTTGTGGGCCTACTAAGTTGACTGGGACGGAGGCCTTTGTCAACTTTAGTCAATATATGAACGATTCTAGCTCCAGTGACCGTACGATGTCCATCCAACTGCCATAGTGCTTCTTCAACCTCTGGTCTTCTTGCTCCAGCCGCCCAAAGCAGCGCCGGTCGTGCCGCCTGCTCCTGCCGCCCGTGGCCGGCTGTGATGCCGCGGAGACCTCACCACCCCCTACTACTCCCACCGCTGGCCAGGCCATCCCTCTACGCACCCACACCCCCTGTTATTCTGCGGCGACGGCAGCCTTGAAGGAAATATGCCCTAGAGGCAATAATAAAGTTATTATTTATTTCCTTATTTCATGATAAATGTTTATTATTCATGCTAGAATTGTATTAACCGGAAACATAATACATGTGTGAATACATAGACAAACAGATAGTCACTAGTATGCCTCTACTGGACTAGCTCATTAATCAAAGATGGTTATGTTTCCTAACCATAGACATGTGTTGTCATTTGATTAATGGGATCACCTCATTAGGAGAATGATGTGATTGACATGACCCATTCCGTTAGCTTAGCACTTGATCGTTTAGTATGTTGCTAATGCTTTCTTCATGACTCATACATGTTCACTGTAACTATGAGATTATGCAACTCCGTTTACGGAGGAACACTTTGGGTACTACCAAGCGTCCTGGCGTAGCTGGGTGATTATAAAGGAGTACTACAGGTGTCTCCAAAGGTACTTGTTGGGTTGGCGTATTTGAGATTAGGTTTTGTCACTCCGATTGTCGGAGAGGTATCTCTAGGCCTTCTCGGTGATATACATCACTTAAGCCTTGCAAGCATTACAACTAATGAGTTAGTTGTGAGATGATGTATTACGGAGCGAGTAAAGAGACTTACCGTAGCGAGATTGAACTAGGTATTGGATCCGACGATCGAATCTCGGGTAAGTAACATACCGATGACAAAGGGAACAACGTATGTCGTTATGCGGTTTGACCGATAAAGATCTTCGTAGAATATGTAGGAACCAATATGGGCATCCAGGTTCCGCTATTGGTTATTGACCGAGAATAGTTCTAGGTCATGTCTACATAGTTCTCGAACCGTAGGGTCCATGCAACAAGGTTTCGATGGATGGTTATATTATGAGTTTATGAGTTTTGATGTACGAAGGAGTTGAGTCCCGGATGAGATCGGGTACATGACGAGAGTCTCGAAATGGTCGAGGCGTAAAGATCGATATATTGAGCGACTATATTCGGAGTTCGGAAAGGTTCAGTGATTGGGTATTTTTGAGTACCGGGGAGTTACGGGAATCGAGGGAAAAGTATTGGGCCTTAATGGGCCTTAGTGGGAAGGAGCCAGGAGGTGGCGCGCCTCCCAAGCCCAGTCGAATTGGACAAGGGGTTTGGGCGCAGCCCACCTCTCCTTCCTTCTCCACTTCCCCTTTCCCCTTCTCCTAGTTGGACTAGAAGAAGGAGTCCTACTCGGTGGGAGTAGGACTCCCCTTGGCGCCCTCCTCCTGGGCGGCCACCTCCTCCCTTGCTCCTTTATATCACGGGGCAGGGGCACCCCATGACACACAATTTGATCTACGGATCTTTCCTTAGCGTGTCGGTGCCCCTTCCACCATATTCCACTTCGGTCATATCGTCGCGGAGCTTAGGCGAAGCCTGCGCCGGAGAAGTCATATCGTCGCGGAGCTTAAGCGAAGCCCTGCGTCGGTGGAGCATCAACATCGTCCTGCGCCGTCGTCTGTGGAACTCATCCCGACACTTTGCTGGATCGGGTCCGGGGATCGTCATCGAGCTGAGCGTGTGCAAAACTCCCGGAGGTGCCGTCGTTCGGTGCTTGGATCGGTCGGATCGTGAAGGCGTCGACTACATCAACCGTGTTGTTATAACGCTTCGCTTTCGGTCTCACGAGTGCGTGGGCGGACCTCTCCCTCTCGTTGCTATGCCATCACCATGGTCTTGCGTGATCGTAGGAATTTTTGAAATTACTCGTTCCCCAACGATGGCATCGAGCCTGGTTTTATGCGTTGATGTCATATGCGAGTAGAACACAAGTGAGTTGTGGGCGATACAAGTCATACTACCTACCAGCATGTCATACTTTGGTTCAGCGGTATTGTGAGATGAAGCGGCCGGACCGACATTACGCGTGCGCTTACGCGAGACTGGTTTCACCGCTCCGAGCACTTTCGTTGCTTAAAGGTGACGGCGGTGTCTGTCTCTCTCACTTTAGTTGAATCGAGTGTGGCTACGCCGGTCTTTGAGAAGGTTAAAGCGGAGTCTATTTGACGAAATATCGTTGTGGTTTTGATGCGTAGGTAGAACGGTTCTTGCTCAGCCCGTAGCAGCCACGTAAAACTTGCAACAACAAAGTAGAGGACGTCTAACTTGTTTTTGCAGGGCATGTTGTGATGTGATATGGTCAAGGCGTGATGCTATATTTTATTGTATGAGATGATCATGTTTTGTAACCAAGTTATCGGCAATGGCAGGAGCCATATGGTTGTCGCTTTATTGTATGAAATGCAAGCGCCATGTAATTGCTTTACTTTATCACTAAGGAGTAGCGATAGTCGTAGAAGCAATAGTTGGCGAGGCGACAACGATGCTACGATGGAGATCAAGGTGTCGCGCGGTGGCGATGGTGATCATGGCGTTGCTTGGCGATGGAATCACAAGCACAAGATGATGATGACCATATCATATCACTTATATTGATTGCATGTGATGTTTATCCTTTATGCATCTTATCTTACTTTGATTGGCGGTAGCATTATAAGATGATCTCTCACCAAAATTATCAAGAAGTGTTCTCCACGAGTATGTACCGTTGAAATTTCTTCGTCTTTGAGACACCACGTGATGATCGGGTGTGATAGGCTCTACGTTCAAATACAGCGGGTGCAAAACAGTTGCGCCGCGGAATACTCAGGTTAAACTTGCGAGCCTAGCATATAACAGATATGGCCTCGGAACACGGAGACCGAAAGGTGAGCGTGAATCATATAGTAGATATGATCAACATAGTGATGTTCACCATTGAAACTACTCCATCTCACGTGATGATCGGACATGGTTTAGTTGATTTGGATCACGTAATCACTTAGATGACTAGAGAGATGTCTATCTAAGTGGGAGTTCTTAAGTAATATGATTAATTGAACTTTAATTTATCATGAACTTAGTCTGGTAGTATTTTGCAGATTATGTTGTAGATCAATAGCTCGCGTTGTTGCTTCCCTATGTTTTCATATGTGTTCCTAGAGAAAATTGTATTGAAAATGTTAGTAGCAATGATGCGGATTGGATCCGTGATCTGAGGTTTATCCTCATTGCTGCTGCAGAAGAATTATGTCCTTAATGCACGCTAGGTGACAGACCTATTGCATGAGCGGAATCTGAGGCGTTATGAGCGTTTGGCTAGCTCAATATGATGACTACTTGATAGTTTAGTGCACCATGCTTACGGCCTAGAATCGGGACTTCAAAGGCGTTTTGAGCGTCATGGACCATATGAGATGTTCAGGAATTGAATTTAATATTTCAAGCAAATACCGAGTTGAGAGATATAAAGTCTCCAACAAGTTCTATAGCTAAAAGATGGAGAGAATCGCTCAACTAGTGAGCATATGCTCAGATTATGCAGTACTTCAATCGCTTGAATCAAGTGGGAGTTAATCTTCGAGATAAGATAGTGATTGACAGAATTCTCTAGTCACCATCAACTAAGTTAGTAGAACTTCGTGATGAACTATAGTATGCAAGGGATGACAAAAAGATTCTCGAGCTCTTGGCGATGCTAAAATCGTGAAGGTAGAAATCAAGAAAAACATCAAGTGTTGATGGTTGACAAGACCACTAGTCTCAAGGAAAATGGCAAAGGGAAGAAGGGAACTTCAAAAGGAGCGGCAAGCAAGTTGCTGCTCGGTGAAGAAGCCCAAGTCTAGACCTAAGCACGAGGCCGAGTACTTTTGCTGCAATGGAACTGGTCCTTTGAAGAGAACTACCCTGGATATTTGGTGGATAAGAAGGATGGCAAAGTGAACAAGGTTATATTTGATATACAGGTTATTGACGTGTGCCTTACTAGTGTTTATAGTAGCCCCGAGTATTTGATACTCGTTCGGTTGCTAAGATTAGTAACTTCGAAGCAGGAGTTCTGAGAATAAGCAGAGACTAGTTGAAGGGAAGTGACGATGAGTGTTGGAAGTAGTTCCAAGATTGATATGATCATCATCGCACACTCCCTATACTTTCGGGATTAGTGTGGAACCTAAATAAGTGTTATTTGGTGTTGAGCATAAATATGATTTGATCATGTTTATTGCAATCTGATTATTCATTTAAGTAAGAGAATAAATTGTTGTTACATTTACATGAATAAAACCTTATATGGTTACACACTCAATGAAAATGGTTCATTGGATCTCGATCATAGTGATACACATATTCATAATATTGATGCCAAAAATGCAAAGTTAATAATGATAGTGCAACCTATTTGTGGCAGTGCCGTTTGGGTCATATCGATTGTAAAGCGCATGAAGAAACTCCATGCTGATGGGTTTTGGAATCACTTGATTATGAATCATTTGATACTTGCGAACCGTGCCTTTTGGGCAAGATGACTGAAACTCCGTTGTTGGAACAATGGAGCGAGATCTTGACTTATTGGAAATAATACATACCGATGTATGCGATCCAATGAGTGTTGATGCTCGTGGCAAGTATCGTTATTTTCTGACCTTCACAAGATGATTTGAGCAGATATGGGTATATCTTCTTGATGAAACATAAGTCTGAAATAGTTGAAAGGTTCAAAGAATTTCAGAGTGAAGTGGAAAATCATCGTAACAAGAAAATAAAGTTTCTGCGATCGATCGTGGAGATGAATATTTGAGTTCTGAGTTTGGTCTTCAATTAAAACAATGTGGAATAGTTTCACAGCTCACGCCACTGGAACACCACAGCGTTATGGTGTGTCGAACGTCGTAACCGTACTTTATTTTGATATGGTGCGATCTATGATGTCTCTTACAGATATAGTTTTGGGGTTATGCATTAGAGATAGCTGCATTCACATTAAAGGGCACCATCTAAATCCGTTGAGGCGACACCGTATGAACTATGGTTTAACGATAAACCTAAGCTGTCGTTTCTTAAAAGTTTGGAGTTGTGATGCTTATGTGAAAAGTTTTCACCTAATAGCTCGAACCCAAATCGAGAAGTGCGTCTTCATAGAATACCCAAAGGTAACTATTGGGTACACCTTCTATCACAGATCCGAAGGCAAGTTTTTCGTTGCTAAGATGGATCCTTTCTAGAGAAGAAGTTTCTCTCGAAAGAAGTGAGTGGGAGGAAAGTAGAACTTGATGAGGTAATTGTACCTTCTCCCTTATTGGAAAGTAGTTCATCACGAAATCAGTTTGGTGATTCCTACACCAATTAGTAAGGAAGTTAATGATGATGATCATGAAACTTCAGATCAAGTTGCTACCAAACCTCGTAGGTCTTCCAGAGTGAGATCCGCACAGAGTGGTACGGTAATCATGTTCGGAAGTCATGTTACTAGACCATGATGAACCTACGAACTATGAGGAAGCGATGATGAGCCCAGATTCAGCGAAATGGCTTGAGGCCATAAAATCTGAGATAGGATCCATGTATGAGAACAAAGTATGGACTTTGATTGACTTGCTCGATGATCGACAAGCCATGTAGATAAATGGATCTTCAAGAGGAAGACGGACACGATAGTGGTGTTACTATCTACAAAGCTCGACTTGTCACAAAAGGTTTTCGACAAGTTCAAGGTGTTGACTACAATGAGACTTTCTCAAGCGTAGCGATGCTTAAGTCTGTCGAATCATGTTAGCAATTGCCACATTCTATGAAATCGGCAAATGGATGTCAAAACTACATTCTTTAATGGATTTATTAAAGAAGAGTTGTATATTATGCAACCAGAAGGTTTTGTCAATCCTAAAGGTGCTAACAAAATGTGCAAGCTCAGCGATCCATCAATGGACTGGTGCAAGCATCTCGGAGTTGGAATATCGCTTTTGATGTGTTGATCAAAGCATATGATTTTATCAGACTTTTGGAAAGGCCTGTATTTACAAGAAAGTGAGTGGGAGCACTACTGACCTTTACGATAAGTATATGTGATTGACATATTGTTGATGGAAATAATGTAGAATTATTCGCAAAGCATAAAGGAGTGTTTGAAAGGAGTTTTTCAAAGAAAGACCTCGTTGAAGCTGCTTACATATTGAGCATCAAGATCTATAGAGATAGATCAAGGCGCTTGATAAGTTTTTCAATAAATATATACATTGTCAAGATTTTGAAGTAGTTCAAAATGGAGCAGTCAAAAAAAGTTCTTGCTGTGTTGCAAAGGTGTGAAATTGAGTAAGACTCAAATCCGACCACGGCAGAAAATAGAAAAGAGAATGAAAGTCATTCCCTATGCCTCATCATAGGTTCTATAAAGTATGCTATGCTATGTACCGGACCTATTGTATACCTTGCTCTGAATTTGGCAAGGGAGTACAATGGTGATCTAGGAGTAGATCCTTTGGACATTGGTCAAGAACATCCTTAGTGAGGACTAAGGAAATATTTCTCGATTATGGAGGTGTAAAAGAGCCCGTCGTAAAGAGTTACATCGATGCAAGCATTTTACACTGATCCAGATGAAATCTGGATACATATTGAAAGTGGGAGCAATTAGCTAGAGTAGCTCCGTGCAGAGCATTGTAGACATAGAATATTTGCAAAATAGATACGGCTCTGAATGTGACAGACCCGTTGACTAAGCTTCTCTCACGAGCAAAACATGATCATACCTTAGTACTCTTTGGGTGTTAATCACATAGCGATGTGAACTAGATTATTGACTCTAGTAAACCCTTTGGGTGTTGGTCACATGACGATGTGAACTATGGGTATTAATCACATACAGATGTGAATATTAGTGTTGAATCACATGATGATGTGAACTAGATTATTGACTCTAGTGGAAGTGGGAGACTGAAGGAAATATGCCTAGAGGCAATAATAAAGTTATTATTTATTTCCTTATTTCATGATAAATGTTTATTATTCATGCTAGAATTGTATTAACGGAAACATAATACATGTGTGAATACATAGACAAGCAGATAGTCACTAGTATGCCTCTCTGGACTAGCTCATTAATCAAAGATGGTTATGTTTCCTAACCATAGACATGTGTTGTCATTTGATTAATGGGATCACCTCATTAGGAGAATGATGTGATTGACATGACCCATTCCGTTAGCTTAGCACTTGATCGTTTAGTATGTTGCTAATGCTTTCTTCATGACTCATACATGTTCCTGTAACTATGAGATTATGCAACTCCGTTTACGGAGGAACACTTTGGGTACTACCAAGCGTCACAGCGTGCTGGGTGATTATAAAGGAGTACTACAGGTGTCTCCAAAGGTACTTGTTGGGTTGGCGTATTTGAGATTAGGTTTTGTCACTCCGATTGTCGGAGAGGTATCTCTAGGCCTTCTCGGTGATACACATCACTTAAGCCTTGCAAGCATTACAACTAATGAGTTAGTTGTGAGATGATGTATTACGGAGCGAGTAAAGAGACTTACCGTAGCGAGATTGAACTAGGTATTGGATACCGACGATCGAATCTCGGGTAAGTAACATACCGATGACAAAGGGAACAACGTATGTCGTTATGCGGTTTGACCGATAAAGATCTTCGTAGAATATGTAGGAACCAATATGGGCATCCAGGTTCCGCTATTGGTTATTGACCGAGAATAGTTCTAGGTCATGTCTACATAGTTCTCGAACCCGTAGGGTCCGCACGCAACAAGGTTTCGATGGCGGTTATATTATGAGTTTATGAGTTTTGATGTACGAAGGAGTTGAGTCCCGGATGAGATCGGGGACATGACGAGGAGTCTCGAAATGGTCGAGGCGTAAAGATCGATATATTGGGCGACTATATTCGGAGTTCGGAAGGTTCCGAGTGATTCGGTATTTTTGGATGCCGGGAGTTACGGGAATACGGGGAAAAGTATTGGGCCTTAATGGGCCTTAGTGGGAAGGAGCCGGAGGAGGTGGCGCGCCTCCCAAGCCCAGTCCGGGTGGACAAGGGGTTTGGGCGCAGCCACCTCTCCTTCCTTCTCCACTTCCCCTTTCCCCCTTCTCCTAGTTGGACTAGGAAGAAGGAGTCCTACTCCCGGTGGGAGTAGGACTCCCCTTGGCGCCCTCCTCCTAGGCGGCCACCTCCTCCTTGCTCCTTTATATCACGGGGCAGGGGGCACCCCATGACACACAAGTTGATCTACGGATCTTTCCTTAGCCGTGTCGGTGCCCCTTCCACCATATTCCACTTGGTCATATCGTCGCGGAGCTTAGGCGAAGCCCTGCGCGGAGAAGTCATATCGTCATGGAGCTTAGCGAAGCCCTGCGTCGGTGGAGCATCAACATCGTCACCATGCCGTCGTCTTGTGGAACTCATCCCGACACTTTGCTGGATCGAGTCGGGGATCGTCATCGAGCTGAGCGTGTGCAGAACTCGGAGGTGCCGTCGTTCGGTGCTTGGATCGGTCGGATCGTGAAGGCGTCGACTACATCAACAGCGTTGTTATAGCGCTTCCGCTTTCGGTCTCACAGTGCGTGGGCGGACACTCCCCTCTCGTTGCTATGCCATCACCATGGTCTTGCGTGATCATAGGAATTTTTTGAAATTACTCGTTCCCCAACAAGCCTCACACGCAGCGAGCAGGTGAACCCTCATACTCCTCTACGGGTGGGCATCCTTTGCGCGTCTTCCCGGCTCCGCATCGTCCCTTCCTAGGCCTCGCCGTCGTCCACCGCCCTGGTGCTCTCAGGGCGGCGTGGTCAACGTGGTCAAGGAATGGCTTCCATCGGACGTGGGTTGTACGTGGAGAGGCTGACAGCTGGGTCCATGGCCGTAGCAAGGAAGTGCCTCCTTATTACGCGCAAAATAATTATTCCTCCACCTAACAGCGGGGACCCACCGTACGGGCCACCGTATTTAGCGAAAAAACATTTCACCCTGTCTGCTGGGACCCACCAATTACATCTTCGCACGCAAGGAAGTGTGTCCGAAAAAAAACAATTCGCCCCCCTAACCGCTGGGACCCACCAGCTACATCTTCGCACGCAAGGAAGTGCCTGACAGTCGGGACCCACCTGGTCGAAGCGTACGTAGCGTTGTCATTCTGTAGTAGCGATATGCGTACATATATATTTGGTGGATGTAGAGGCGCATACGTGTCGTAGTAGAGGCGCGCACGTAGCATGTACACATACGTATAGAGGCGAGGGTGCAAGAAAGAAAATACGGCCACGTACATACATACGGGCAGGGTCTCGAACACCTATCACGCATACGTACATGGCTGGGTCGGAACGGAGAAACAGTGTCTTCGTCATGTTCATGGGGAGCCAACCGGCTGGGTCGGAACAGAATGTGTGGTCGTGTTCATCGAGAGGGCTTGGACGGAACAGGTGATGGAAACGAGGCTTGGCGTACCGCACAACGGAGGAAACAGCCTTGTGTTCGACCGGCCACGTTCAAAACGGGGTCCTGTTGATCGGGAGGGGCCTGGCGTACCACAAAACGAAGGAAACGGACCTCCTACGGTCGAAGCGGGGTCCTGTTGACCGGGAGGGGTGTGGCGTGCCGCCAAAGCGGAGAAGCGGACCTCCTACGGTGAAGCGAGGTCTGTTGATCGGGAGGGTGTGGCGTCGGCAAAAGCGGACGAAGCGGACCTCCTACGGTCGAAGCGGTGGTCCCGTTCATCGGGAGGGTGTGGCGATCGCAAAAGCAGGACTCCACGGATCATTGTTCATCTCCACCGTCGACCTCCTCCGGCCTCCACGGGCTACCGTCGACCTCCTCCAGCCTCCACGGGCTCCTGTTCATCCAGCCTCCACCGCACGCTACTCCACCGCTCTTGTTTAACCACCCCTCCACCATCTCTGTTCATCCAGCCCTCCACACCATGGGGTCTGTTCAACCACCCTCCATCGCTCTCTGTTCATCCAGCCCTCCACACCACGGGGTCCTGTTCATCCAGAGGCAGCGCCACCGCTCCTTGGTCATCAACCCCCCCCAATGCTCATTGTTCATCCAATCGATCGGCTTGACTAGCAGCAGCGAAGAATCGCTCCATCGGGTTCGATTAACAGCCATCGATCGATCGCTCGGGTTCGATGTCGTAGCCTGCGGTGCAATCGCTCGGGTTGATTAGAGCCCAGCGCCTCGCTTCGAGTTGATTAGAGCCAACGCCTACATGCGTGTCGAGAGAAATGCACATCACTCAGCACCAGACCTCCCACCGTAACAGGCAACTCCCCGAAATTTTCCTCCCCCTCGCTTTTACCACAGTTTTTTCCGTCATGGTCGGCCCAAAGAATGTCATGCAGCTGCGTCTCCGGCCCACTCAGGACAAAAAGCCCATTTTCTATCATGATTTTTTGTCATAGAAGTAGGAGCCCACCACATCTATGATGATACCAGGTTTTGTCACAATTATCGTCATAGAAGTGTCATATGTATGACAGAAAAAAAATTGTTCGGCCCAAAATGTCACGGATGTGTCTTTTTTTTGTAGTGTATGTTTGTCATTCTCTAATAAAATTTTCTAGTTATACGTTTCCTTATGTGATGTCATCACCTACCATAGGATTAGTATATGATCTTCTTAATTTATTTCCTTTCTTTTATTCACTTACTTTCTCTTTTCCTTTCTTATTTCTTTTCTTTATTTGCAACATGAAAGTAAAGAAGCAAAAACTCCAACTAAACTTTATTATATAACTTGCACACGATTACAAGGATAGATCACTAAGCAAACTCTCAAAGAAGAAAGGACCGAACTAAACTTTTATTCATCCAAAGCAAAAGATCAAACTAAGAGAAGTAAAAGTAAAAGATAGTGGGGTGATACGATACCGGGGCACCTCCCCCAAGCTTGAAGGAAGCCAAGGGGAGTGCCCATACCCGATACTCAATTCTCCTTTGGTGGTGAAGAAGGTGATGTTGGTGAAGAAGAAGAGATCTTGTCCTCAGATTTCCATGGCAGTGGTCCACCATCATAAGAGGAGGAGCGAGTCTCACGGGTCCTGCAACTAGCAACCAAACACATACCTTTAAACCTCGCCTCATATTCAAAGACTTGGTTTTGAAGATCATAGGTCTGGCTTCGGAGAAAGTTGATTTGCTCGTTGAGGGTGAAGATGATGTCCTTCATGGGCTTGCCATCCACCTTGAGATCACAGGAAAGGTCCATGATCATGAGTTGATTGGCATTGAGCCCGTGCTCCACCATCCCCTTGCACCGGAAGACTTCCTGCTCCATGGCAGCAAGCCTGGCCTCCATGGTTCCCATGCCCTTGGGACCTTGCTCATCGCGGATGTACAACACCCCCTCATGCATCTGGATGGTTTGAGGGTGCTGCACCACCTCCCGCAGATATGGGTTGATGACGTTCTTGAAGAACTTATCCTTGGAGGTATTTGAAGAGGCCATGGTAGATGGGATCTAACAGAAAATAGCAAGAAAATAGAAAGAGGATTTCTTCACGATACAGTGATCAACAGGTTTGGGAAGTATATATAGATTTTTATCTTGGAGGACAAGCATACGGAAGAAAAACAGAGTTCGAAAAGTGTCCCAGGTGGGCATAACCCACCTGGGCACGCCAGGCAAGCCTGGCGCGCCTTGGTGTCTTGTGCCCACTAGGGGACGCTTCCTGGAAGTTTCTTTATTTCCAAAATTCTTAAATATTCCAAAACTGATAAAAAATATTTTTGTGGATTTTTGGGAGTCTGTTTACTTACCGTATCACGTACCTCCTTATTTTCACGAATCTGGAGTGTTCCGGAAGGACTCTTTTATGTGTTCTTCCGTTCTCAAAGTTTGGATAATATTACTTTCAACTTAATGGGCGTACCTGAGATACAATGCTTTATTCGTTGCCCATTGACAACCTTCGGGTTAGTACCTTCGGAATTATTTATTTTGATGGCTCCAAACCGATAAACTTCCTCGATGACATAGGGGCCTTCCCATTTTGAGAGGAGTTTTCCTACAAAGAATCTGAAACGAGAGTTGTACAAAAGATCAAATTCCCCAACTTTAAACTCACGCTTTTGGATTATTTTGTCATGCCATCTTTTAACTTTCTCTTTGAATAATTTTGCATTTTCATAAGATTGGGTTCTCCATTCATCTAATGAGCTTATATCAAATAAACTCTTTTCCCCAGCAAGTTTGAAATCATAATTGAGTTCTTTGATTGCCCAATATGCTTTATGTTCTAACTCAAGAGGCAAATGACGAGCTTTTCCATAAACCATTTTATAAGGTGACATACCCATAGGATTTTTATATGTTGTTCTATAAGCCCAAAGTGCATCATCTAGTTTCTTAGACCAATTCTTCCTGGACCTATTAACAGTCTTTTGCAAAATTAATTTTATTTCTGTATTGCTAAGTTCAACTTGACCACTAGACTGAGGATGATAAGGTGATGCAATTCTATGGTTAACATCATACTTGAAGCATTTTACGGAAAGCACCATGAATAAAGTGTGAACCACCACCAGTCATTAAATATCTAGGGACTCCAAACCTTGGGAAAATAACTTCCTTAAGCATTTTAATAGAGGTGTTGTGATCAACACTACTGGTTGGAATAGCTTCTACCCATTTAGTAACATAATCAACAACAACCAAAAAATGTGTGTACCCATTAGAGGAAGGAAAAGGTCCCATGTAATCAAATCCCCAAACATCAAATGGTTCAACAGCAAGTGAATAATTCATAGGCATTTCTTGACGCTTATCGATACTACCTAATCGATATTACCTATTATTTGACATTCATCACAAGATGAGACGTACTAACGGGCATCCTTGAAGAGAGTAGGCCAATAAAATCCAGACTGCAATACCTTATGAGCAGTTCTATCTCCAGCATGATGCCCTCCATAAGCTTCGGAGTGACATTTCCATAGGATTTGTGTTCATTCTCAGGTACACAACATCTAATAATACCATCTACTCCTTCTTTATAAAGATGTGGGTCATCCCAAAAGTAGTGTCTTAAACATAGAAGATTTTTTTCTTTTGTTGGTATGTAAAGCTAGGTGGTAAATATTTAGCAAGAATGTAATTAGCATAATCAACATACCAAGGAGTACTATGAGGAACATTTATTGCAGCTAACTGCTCATCAGGAAAACTATCATCAATAGGTAGTGGGTCATCAAGCACATTTTCAAGCCTAGACAAGTTATCAGCTACGGGGTTCTTAGCTCCTTTCCTATCAGAGATATGTAAATCAAGTTCTTGCAACAAGAGAACCCATCGAATAAGTCTAGGTTTAGCATCTTTATTTTCCATAAGATATTTAATAGCAGCATGGTCGGTGTGAACGATAACTTTAGAATCAACAATGTAAGATCTAAATTTATCACAAGCAAACACCACTCCTAGAAATTCCTTTTCAGTAGTAGCATAATTTTATTGAGCACTGTCTAGAGTTTTACTAGCATAATGAATAACATTCAATTTCTTATCAACTCTTTGTCCTAGAATAGCACCAACAGCATAATCACTAGCATCACACATAATTTCAAAAGGCAAGTTCCAGTCAGGCGGTTGAACAATAGGTGCAGAAATTAAGGCTTTCTTGAGTGTTTCAAAAGCTTCTAAACAATCATCATTGAAAACAAAAGGAATATCCTTTTGCAAAAGATTTGTAAGAGGCTTAGAAATTTTAGAGAAGTCTTTGATAAATCTTCTATAGAAACTAGCGTGACTAAGGAAACTACGAATACCTTTGATGTCATTAGGACATGGCATTTTCTCAATTACATCAACCTTAGCTTTGTCCACTTCGATACCCTTCTCAGAAATTTTATGACCCAAGACAATGCCTTCATTAACCGTAAAGTGTCACTTCTCCCAATTCAAGACAAGATTTGTTTGTTCACATCTCTGCAAAACTTGATCAAGCTTGCTTAAACAATCATCAAAAAACTTCCTATAAAAAGAGAAGTCATCCATGAAAACCTCAACAATCTTTTCACAAAAGTCAGAGAATATAGCAGTCATACATCTTTGAAAGGTAGCGGGTGCATTACATAAACCAAAAGGAATACGTCTATAAGCATAAGTTCCAAAGGGACAAGTAAAAGTGGTATGTTCTTGATCAGGTTGAGAAACAGGTATTTGTGAAAAACTAGAATATCCATCAAGGAAGCAAAAATGTGTGTGCTTAGATAATCTTTCAAGCATTTTATCAATAAAAGGCAGATGGTAATGATCTTTTCTTGTTGCTTTGTTTAGTTTTCTAAAATCAATTACCATTCTATAGCCTGTAACAATTCTTTGTGGGATAAGTTAATTCTTATCATTAGGAACAACAGTTATACCTCCTTTCTTAGGGACACAATGAACAGGACTTACCCATCTACTATCAGCTATGGGATAAATTATACCTGCTTCCAGAAGTTTTAATATTTCTGTTCTTACCAATTCTTTCATCTTTGGATTTAACCGACGTTGGTGATCAACAACGGGTTTAGCATCAGGTTCCATATTAATTTTGTGCTGACATAGAGTGGGACTAATGCCCTTTCAATCATCAAGAGTATATCCAATAGCAGCTTGGTGCTTCCTTAGAACTTTCAATAATCTTTCTTCTTCATGTTCTAAAAGGTTAGCACTAATAATAACAGGATATATCTTCTTTTCATCAAGATAAGCATATTTCAAAGTGTCTAGCAATTGTTTTAATTCAAACACAGGATCACCTTTAGGTGGAGGAGGACCTCCTAGAGTTTCAATAGGCAAATTGTGTTTAAGCAGAGGACGTTGTTCAAAGAAAATCTTATCTATTTCATTTCTTTCATGCATATGTAAATCATTTCATGGTCTAGCAAATATTGTTCTAGTGGATCAGTAGGTGGCAGGGCAATAGAAGCAAGACCAATTAATTCAGCTTTACTAGGCAATTATTTTTCATGAAGTTTTCTACTAAACTTGGAAAAATTAAACTCATCACATTCATCACCAAAACTAACACCGACAGTCACAGTCTATTTTAGCATTAACGGTGTTCAAGAAAGGTCTACAAAAAAATAATGGGACAAAAGTCATCTTGTGGGGAACCAAGAACAAGGAAATCAGTAGGGTATTTTATTTTCCCACACAAGACTTCAACATCTCTAACAATCCCAATTGGTGATATGGTGTCTCTATTAGCAAGTTTAATAGTAGCATCTATTTCTTCTATCTCTACGGGTGCTATATCATTCATAATTTTTTGATATGGGGTGTAAGGAATAACACTCACACTAGCACCTATGTCACTTAAACCATGATAACAGTGATCTCCTATTTTAACTGAGATGACATGCATGCCAAAAACAGGTCTATGTTTATCCCATTTATCAGGTTTGGCAATTCTAGCAGCTTCTTCGCAAAAATAAATAACATGCCCATCCATATCTTCTTCCAAGAGATCTTTAACCATAGCAATACTAGGTTCTACTTTGATTTGTTCATCAGGTTTAGGTGTTCTAATATAGCTTTTGTTAACCACAGTTGAAACTTTAGCATGTTCCTTTATCCTAACAGGGAAATGTGGTTTCTCAATATAAGCAGAAGGAACAACTGGATCAACATTATAAATTATAGTTTATTCTTTAATAGGTGGGTGATATTTAAACCACTTCTCTTTAGGGAGATCAACATGAGTAGCAAATGATTCACAAAAGGAGGCTACTATCTCAGAGTCAAGTCCATATTTAGTGCTAAACTTTTGAAAAGCATCGGTATTCGTAAAAGATTTAACACAGTCATACTTAAGCTTAATACCTGACTCTTTACCTTCGTCGAGTTCCCAATCTTCAGAGTTGCGTTTAATTCTTTCCAAAAGATCCCACCGGAATTCAATAGTCTTCTTCATAAAAGAACCAACACAAGAAGTATCAAGCATGGTTTGATCATTACGAGAAAGCCGAGCATAAAAGTTCTGGGTAATAATTTCCCTTGAGAGCTCATGATTGGGGCATGAATATAACATTGACTTAAGCCTCCCCCAAGCTAGAGCGATACTTTCCCCTTCACGAGGCCAAAAATTATATATATAATTCCGATCACGATGAACTAGATGCATAGGATAAAGTTTTTGGTGGAACTCCAATATCAAACGAGTCTAATTCCATGATCCAATATCATCGTATAGCCTATACCATGCCAATGCTTTTCCCTTCAAAGATAAAGGGAAAACCTTTTTCATAACTTCATCTCCGGGTATACCTGCAAGCTTAAACAATCCACCAATTTGTTCTACATATATCAGATGCATATCAGGATGTTCGGTTCCATCTCCTGCATAAGGATTAGCTAGCAGCTGTTCTATCATACCCGAAGGAATTTCATATTCAATATTTTTAGTAGGTGCAGTAGGTTGAGGGGTAGCTAATCGTTTTTGCGGAAGAGGTGAAGATACCCCAAACAAACCCCTCAAAGGATTGTTTTCCATAGTAACAAGTGACAAAAATTTCAGCACACTATATAAACGTTTCCTTACCAAATTCCACTTACCAAAGGCGCTTCACTCCCCGGCAACGGTGCCAGAAAATAGCCTTAATGACCCACAAGTATAGGGGATCAATTTTAGCTCTTTTCGATAAGTAAGAGTGTCGAACCCAACGAGGAGCAGAAGGAAATGACAAGTAGTTTTCAGTAAGGTAATGTCCGCAAGTGCTGAAATTGTAAGTAGCGGAGTAGTTTGATAGCAAGATAATTTGTAACGAGCAAGTATCGATAGTAGTAACAAAAGTGCAGCAAGGTAGCCCAATCCTTTTGAGGCAAAGCACAGGCCAAAACGGTCTCTTATGATAAGCAAAGCATTCTTGCGGGTACACGACAATTTCATCTAGTCACTTTCATCATGTTGGTTTAATTCGTGTTCGCTACTTTGATAATTTGATATGTGGGTGAACTGGTGCTTAGGTGATGGTCTTACTTGAACAAACCTCCTACTTATGATTAACCCTCCCGCAAGCATCCGCAACTACGAGAAAAGTATTAAGAATAAATTCTAACCATAGCATTAAACTTTTGGATCCAATCGGTCGCTTATGGAATAGCGCATAAACTGGGGTTTAAGCTTCTGTCACTCTCGCAACCCATCATCTAATTACTACTGCACAATGCATTCCCTTAGGCCCAAGATGGGAGAGTTGTTGGTGATGATGAGGACGATGATTTCCCCCTCCAGGAGGGAAGTTTCCCCGACAGAATCGCTCCGCCGGAGGGCAAAAGTGCTCATGCCCAAGTTCCGCCTCGAGACGGAGGCGCTACATCCCGAAAGTCCTCTCCTTATTTTTTCAAGGTCCAAATGACCTATATACCAAAAGATGGGCACCAGAGGTGGGCCTGGGTGAGCACAACCCACCAGGGCGCGCCTGGGCTCCCTAGCGCGCCCAGGTGGGTTGTCCCCACCTGGTGGGGCCCCTCTGGTAGTTATTTGCTCCAATAATTCTTAAATATTCCATAAAAAATATCTGTTAAGTTTCAGCTTGTTTGGAGTTGTGCAGAATAGGTAGCCTGACGTAGCTTTTCCATGTCCAGATTTCCAGCTGCCGGAATTCTCCCTCTTGGTGTGTACCTTGCATATTATGAGAGAAAAGGCATTAGAATTACTCCAAAAAACATTATTATGGATAAAAGTCATAAATAACATTAAGAAAACATGACGCAAATTGGACGTATCAACTCGCTGATGGCAGTTCTAATTTGCAGCGGGTAACTCCATCGTGCCGCACATAACTGCATCGCGTGGCAACGCGCGCGGCGCAACCGCATGCATATGGGGGCCCCGACATGATCGTGTACATGCCCTACCGCTGGCAGAGCACGCATGGAGGGACGCGAGCTGAGCGCTCGGTGGTCACCTCAACGGCGAGCAACCATATATATGCATATAGCAGTTGAACACGCAAGGAAAAGTTGTCCACAAGCCAAGCGCGCGGACGTACGCGAGCAGAGCGTGCCGTGGTGCCTAACGGCGAGCACAGTGCGCTGCGGCGCCTAATGGTGAGCAGAGCTTGCTGAGGGACTCGAGCAGAGGCCGGCATAGTGATACGTGGCAAATAAGACGAACTGTGCGAGCGATGTCAGAGACATCATGCACGAATCAGATTAGAGTTGTGCGTGCGATACGTGGCATACAGTCGATCCATCCGAGCTGTTTGTGATGGAAGAAGCCGTGTGTGTTGTGGGCAAACGCTTGCTGGTATATAACCTTAAATTTAACCAACAAAATGATAATGCTGTTCACAAAAATTAAGTAACTGGACCCTGCAAAAAAATTATATAACTGGAAACTATGTTCAAATACTAATCCAACGATATAATCTTTGGCGACATGCATTTGTATTTTATTAGCTAAATCCTACTTATAAACCAGGACGGGGGTATAGTAGGTAATTAAATCACAAACGTTTTTTTATTAACCGTATGTGTACGTGCCCTTTCGTCCTCCTGTCACACATCTTGTCACCCTGCTGCCGCAGACGGCGTCGAGCGCAAGCTTGAGCAGCGCGCGGAGGCGTTCTTTTGGCCAAACGGTGGTGAGCCTGTTCCCGCACAACCACGCAGGTTCGAGCAAGC